>VACF01002484.1:0-83345 GCA_006891605.1 Pleurozium schreberi | reverse complement strand
GGATTTATTAGCTAGTTGATCCATAATTCAATTAGGAAGCACAACTTAAATAAATTAAATTGGATTCCTCACCAACTAGGCCTAATTGCAATTACAGTTCACTCTTAATCCACAAGGATAAGTAAATATTATCTTGAATTTACATTTGTTTGTTAAAATCCACTTTCAATTCTTGCTCATTTGTCTTTACAGCATTGCAGGGCACTTCAACTCCAAATTGGCTTGGTCATATGCATCCTTGCAATTTTGATTTAATTCAGCATCAAGGCATTATTCATAATACCAACTAGGATTTATTTTTTTTCATATCTCTGCCCTGTAGGTCTAATGGAATTCTATTTCCACTTGGAAAATAAAATCTAACACTAAGTGTTCAATAGAAAATATTCACTTTGCATATTCCAATTCGGTATTGAACTCCCCCAATCATTAGGAGAAGTATGAGTCCTCCAAAAGGCTGTTAGAACGAATCAACCGCAAGGCCATGTGGCATTACAGAATTAAAAAATATATATATATATATAATTTCTTAAAATTAAAAACAATTAAAAAATCATAAAAATAAAAAAAATAAAAAAAAATAATTTACTTTTATTTTTATTGAGAATCTGACGTGGCACTAGTAGTGCCACGGAGGATTTCAATTTTTTATTTATTTATTTATTTTCCATAATAGCACCGCGGCCTTATAGAACTCACAACCTTTTGGAGACCTCATATTTCTCCTAATGTGTCCATACAACTCACTTTAACATTCCTATTTGGCATACCATAAATTAATCATAACCCATAAAAGACTTTGCAGCCATTTTTTGGTCAATAAATGACATAATCCTTTGGTGTATGCAAATAGAAATGCAACTATTTATTCTCGGAATATTATTTGGAAAGGGGATGTCTTGTACAATAGTTTAACTTCCAATAAGCGCTTTAGAAATTTTGTAAACCAACTATTCACATAATGCCAAAAGGTTTGATTTTCATAGTCACCATTGTCATGGAAACATCTCTATGTTGATAATATGTGTGACAAATCTCAAGTTCAAAAGACTTACATAAAAAAAGATATTTGAAATCTACCAACATGGATAGTTGGAAGAGTGATTTTTTAAACCCTTGTTATAGTGTCATTTAGTGGGTTCAAGTTTGACACGGATGTAAAAAATTACTCTTTCAACTGCCCATGTTGGTAGATTTCAAATATCTTTTTTGTTTAAATATTTTGAACTTGAGATTTTCCACACATATTATCGACATAGACATGATCTTATGTGAGAAATTTTGTGACCAAGAAAGTTTTTTTCAATCCTTGGGAAGGTGGCAAAGTTGGTAGTAGTGAAATTGTCCCTTACAACTACATGTTAGATTTCATATTCCTCTTTTTGTGTAAATCTTTTGAACTTGAGATTTTTCACACATATTATCAACATAGAGATGTTTCTATGACAAGAAATTTCATGCCAAAAAAAGTTTTTTTCAATCCGTGGGGGGGGTGGCAAAGTTGGAAGTAGTGAAATTGTCCCTTACAACTACATGTTGGTAGATTTCATATTCCTCTTTCTCTGTAAATCTTTTGGTTTTGAAATTTGGTAGGGTGGCACAAAATTCACTTACCATCAACATAGACATGATCTTATGTAAAAAATCTCATGGCAAAAAGAAATATTCTCAATCCTTGGGAGGCTGGCAAAGTTGATAGTAGTGAAATTTTTCTTGCAACTATAGATGTTGGTAGACTTTGAATATCTTTTTTTCTGTAAATCTTTTGACCATGAAATTTGGCAAATATGTTAAAATCTTAGAGATGAACTCGTAAGAAAAAAATTCATTAAAAGAAAACCGATTTTTCAGCCCTCAGGAGGGTGTCAAAGTTGACAGCGTGAAATTGTTTTCACTACAGAGGCAAAAATTTGTAAGGTTTCAGTACCCGACTATACATAAGGTAGGTAACCGAAAAGCGCCACTAAACTAAAAGTGCCATCTTCACACTTTGTACATCTCCAAAATTAATTATATACCTATGTGGAAAAAACGCTTGTAGAATCAAACTTTGACCCTTCATAACTTTTGCATATTGTATCCAAATGTTGCATTCTTTGGTGCATTGGAACTTCCTTTCACTTGCCAACAAGACAATATAAAAATCTGACCAGCCCAGCCTTATGATAGTAACTAGGCACAATACCAATTTGTGGTGCTTTGAGGATGCCTTATACTGATGATGACGATATTGGGTGAGTCCCGCATGCATATGGGGGCAGTTGGGGACGGTGATACCCCCGCTTGGCGCCAGTAGCAATTCAAATGCGTCAAACGAGTTCCCAATGAAGCCACGCCTCCGCCCATATGCCACACGTCTAAAAAGCCTTCCCATCTTATCCTTCCCTTGCCTCTCCTCCACTTGTCCATCTCTTTCACCCTCGCCCCGTCATAGCCACTGCTCACAAACTCGAAATCCTTCCCAAATTTCTCTAATCATTCCTTCAAACATTCCTCCAAATTTCCTCCAAATTTTGCACCAAATTCCTTCTCCAMTTGCTCCCCGATTTGGGTTCAATGGCGCAGTGTGCACTCCAGATGCGGGCGGCAGTGGTCGCCGTGCGAGGGGAGACTCCTCATTCTTGCGCGAATGGTGGTAGCATTGGGGCTTCGAAGTTGGCGAGCGTCTCCCAAGGGTGGCGCTCACTCAATGTGGCGCAGTTGCGAGTGGCGGCGACTTCGGGACGCGTGACGCGTGAACACAATTTTGTCGCAGGTAAGGCTCGGGGAACAATTTGGGTTAAATTTGAATTGTTGGGGAGATTATGGGAATTGCTAGGGTTTGAGGGTTGCGCAAATGGTGAGGTGGTGGAATTGAATGACGAAGCGTTCTTTTTGGTCTGGTGGTCTGTGCAATTGCCGTTGTCTGCGCTCCGTTCCGGCAATTTTTAGTGAGGATTGAATGGGGACAGATGGAAAATTGGGAACTGCAGCTGGAAGATGTGACTAGTAGAGACATTTTGAACAGGAGCCGTCTACGGAGGGGGTGTTGTTGTACTGCTGTAGGGGTTTACGATTCTACATTCTTAGCGTTTTATGTTTAAGGCTGTAGGCACATTGCCGTTTCCAGATGGAAGGGAGGAACCCGTTGAGGGTGGATAGGTTGTTAGGGTTTGAGGGGTTGGTGTTTGAGTAAATKTTGAGGTGGAATTGAATGATCAAGCATTCTTTTTGTCACGATTTTCTGTGCAATTGTCGGTTTGTGCTCTTCGTTCCGGCAATTCTGAGTGACAATTTTATGGGGAGAGATACCGAATTGGGAAAAAATTGTTGGGCTCTCTTAGATCTGGTGCTGATAGTGTTTATTTTACTGGCGTGCCTTTTATTTTTGGGACAGGCTGCTGTTGTCATGGAGGTGGTAACTGGCAAGGGTGTCCTCGGGCAACTAGGAATCAACCCCACGACTGTGAAGGGACCTTTCCTTGCAGGTTTTCTGTTCCTCTTGGTCGGAGGTCTTCTTGGTGGCTACGTTGTCATCAACAACCCCCCTGACGTCAGCAAGGCCCCTGCCAATGAAGGCGATGGGTTGCCCCGGAATCCTCTCCAGACCTACGATGCCAAAACCTTGGACCCTCTCACAACCTACACACGAGGTGGAGTAGTGAACCGACCCAGTGGACAGGTATAGGTTTTTCAACACCCCCCCACACACACAAAAAAACAAGGATACAATTGATGAAGTACAAAAAAATATACTACACAGAATACGGGTATTAAGGGGACCCATTCTAATTAATTGACATTTCACGCTATATAAATATCTACCTTTGTTGTACATCAACAGTGACTGAAATGTTTGGGGGTTGTACATCATGTTTCAAACATCTACAGTTTCCCTCGTTTAATCCCCTTAATTGTTTGGTCCCCTTAATGCTCCTATTCAATGTACAAGTTTCCATTCGATTGATCAATCCTTGTTTTCCTTCACTTACTATCTGTTTCGCGGGTGACAATTGTAAGGTAAAACAGCCCATTGTGGTCAGAATTGCTAGTTTGTCCTTGTGCCATTGGTGAATTTTCTTAACTTTTCCCTTCACATGAAGATAAGTGTGAGAAATAGTGAGACTAGTTGAAAAAATATTTTTTTCAACAATGTATGAATTTTTTATGAATTTTTAAAGTGTTAAGCCCAAAAGAGTTGGTAGACTACCCCAAAACCATCATGCAAATGTATCCATAATGCTCACCTTACTCTTTTGAAGTAGTCACAATATTTTTTTTTAATGTGAAAGGCCTTAGAAAATCACTTCATCCAATGATTTACACTGAAATAGTTGGGTGTACCTAACGAGGTCAGTTCTCACTCTTTTAGTGCTAGGGGAGACATTGATTGTAGTCTGAAATCTAGTAAATTGAGAAAAAACATCATGGAGTCATTTCTTCAGTGTCGATCATGGGTCATTTGACCATGATGGGATGTTCTACCTTATTCAGTTTAAGCAATGTTTTTTTTGTTTTTTTTTCCTGTTTCTGTGCAGAAGGGCAAGGAGCCATATGCGTCTGACTTGGATCTTCCTCCAAAGAAGTGAAGCAAGCAAGGATGAACTGCGGTAGTCGAAATCCCACAGTTTCGAATATGCATGTAACATATTGTTAAAGAGTGTTTATGCTGCAAGGGATTAGACTTGCAATTCTTTTTTTTTCTTCGCAAGTGCAGTATTTTCTTGCTCATGAAGCTGTCTAGTATATGTTGTATTTTGTGCTGTAGGCGTGATAGAATAGGAACCTCTCTCCTTGGCTTATGAAACTTCTTTCTGTAAAAGTTGTTGATAATTGGACATCGAGTTGGATGTTTTTTTGGCAAGAGTGTAATGTGTAGGGATTAATTACGTGGGAAGCAATGGAGTGATTCGTCCATAAAATTCAGTAGCAAGCATGGTCTCTACATTGATGGTGTGGAATATTCCACACTCAACATCCTCTGCATCTTCCACATGTCCAATTAGCTACACTAAATAGTGAAATTAGGTTGCCTCTCACTAATTTCTCGACCTTCCACACTATATAAATATTTATTGTTACTGTTTAAGAATGCACTACTTTTGAATTAGTTCTTGGTGTAGTTGGAACTCATGAACCTCCACGTGTACATATGAAAGTATTTGTAGAAATATTTGGTGAATTCAATGGCTTGTACAGTTACTTTCTTGGGATAAGGCAACCTAATTGTAAGGTCAACCTAATTTCACTATTTAGTGTACTAATGAAGGTTGTTGGATGTGGTATATTCCACACCATCTACCCGAAGCGAAGGCAATGCCAGAGCATGCTACTGAATGTTATGATCACCCAACAGAATCATGTAACTTAACTTAACGTCTTCTGCAGCTCGTAAGTTGCATCTGAAAACTCAACTTGATGTGCCCTCCCGAGGGTGCGAGGTAAACCTCTATTTAGGAAGAAGGAAGAAGGGAACCCAATGTGATTAGATTGTGTCCAATCACTAATGACTTGTTGTCATTTAAAAAAAAAATTGAGTTGATTAAGAATTGAAGTATAATTTTTTGAATTAAAAGCAACTAAGAATAAAAGAGAAACTAACGATCAAAAAGAGGATGATTTTCAAGACTTTTAAGATAGTCTTATGATTTGCATGAGAGTTCTACTAATGTTAAAATCATTTTTAATATTGTAAATCTTTCTCTTGAAACCTCTTAACCCCTAAGGGCCTCCTGCCATGTGAGTTGAGTTGGTGCAAGTTCTCCGGGGAAGCTACAGTGTCGAACAAGTAATTGGGGCCGGTGCGACACAAGTAATTGGGGCCGGTTCAAGTTCTCTGGGGAAGTTGTAGTGTCGAACAAGTAATTGTCCTGCTATGTGAACCGGTTGGGTGGGGAGAGAGCGATTAAAAATGCCACATGTAGTGGATTCTCTTCAAGTTGACCAATCTCCACCAATGGGCTTGTCCACCAATATTGGTGGTCACTTCTTGTCTTTTAGTGCTTTTTCCATTGGACCGATGTACATGGCAGGAGGCTCTAAATGGTTTTGACTATGTTTTCACCATAAACGTTCCAAAATTTCCAATTCAAATACAAGTAACAAATTTTTTTTAAAAAGACATTTTTTGACACATGTATCCATAGGATCTTGTAGTACGTTGGTTCAAAAAAATGTGGAAAATTTTTCAGAATTTTCATCATGTAGATTGAAAGATATAAGCATTTGAATTGACAAAAATCATTTTTTTTGGCCTGGCGAGAAACTGGGCAGTTGCACTTCACAAGGTCACATTTGTATGAAAAAATATTCAAAATGGTGGTTACTCTTTAGATTCATTCTTCAAGGTAAGTTGGTTACATACTTGAAAAATTTCAAATCATTTAGAATTGTACAACATATATGAAAAAAACAGTAAGTAGAAAAAAATAGAAATGACTCAAAATAATCAATTTTATACAATTCATTTAAGGAATTGAGAAATGTTCTGGAACAGTCCCGTGGGACCGAAGACCACGCACTTCTGGGGTCCAGTGGCGAATTGGGGTTTCGTAGTTGCGGTAATGTTCGGAAATTGATTGAATTGGTGGATTGATTAGCTCTCATTTGGAAATGCGAACAGGATGGTAGGGTTTGTGAATTTTAGGGCTGGTGGAGAATGAACGCAGTTATGAGTGCTCAGCTATGTTGTTATTATAAGTAGTCTTCATTTGGTCATACATTGGAGTTATTAATGTGGAATGTCTAGTCTTTGTGAGATTTCATCAATGGATTCATGTGAAGGATTCGAATTGGCTAGAATTGTATCTACGCCTTATGTTTACATCAGTTTGAATGTCACTGGTCTCTTTTTTTAAGGTGGTCTCTTTGATCACAAGGTTCAGTTACAGTATGCGTTCGACATTCAAGGACAATTATGTGTCCTAAGGAAGAACTGCTAGTTTGTCACTACGATTTTTTATAATGGCATCTTCAGGGTAACAATGCCTCTTCTATTACGTGGACTGGTTAACAGTTTTTTTTATTCCTCAAACTTATTACGGGTACAGACATAATTAAGCCCAAAATCTGTATATTTTGGTTAAAATGGTGTGGGCGTTTATGAGGCAACAACCTGCATTCTTTCCAGATAGTGCTGTTGAGAATATAGGAATTGCTCTCAACTATATTAGATTTTGAGTCAAAGAGCTGCAATAGAATCTATCAATCAAGACGATTATCATCTTACGATGATTGAGAGGAAGTTGAGGCCGTTGACTTGTCTGACCTGTTTACCCCTAGAAGAAACTCTGAAATTTAGGGCTCTGGACGCGTTGACATGCGCAGGTTCAGTCWCCATGACATTCTGTCTGTCCTTTATTCCTATCCATGTTTTAGGCTGTTCGGATGATATCTTCAGACAGTTTATCACGAATATACGTGAAATCCTTGTTAAGTACACCCCATCATAATCGCTGTGTCCTGCAATGATCATTCGAGTGAAATTGGGTCAAGTACGCCTTCAGCATATCAGGCTATACTGTGAATTTTCAGGAGATCAAATTGTCGTATCAYTATTCGGAATTGAAGTGGTACGTTAGTAATTGGAGGTTGGTGATCGATCTCTAGGGTTGTCTGATAAGAACATTCCTACTACTGAAATTTTCTATCTGCGAATCTGTGCTTCAAGGATTTGTTTAGTATACTAGTAAAACTTTGTCCAGCTCTTCTAAGTGTYTTAAAAATTTGCTGCTATGTTGTAGGGTTTGGTGGACACGCAGAAGCCACCTGAAATGATTTCCGGAAACATGACTGGCGTGATGTGCGTGTACTCGTGTCTTTTCATGAGGTTTGCTTGGATGGTCCAGCCACGAAATTATCTCCTTTTTGGTGTTCATGTCTCCAACGAGACCGTGCAGCTGTACCAGTTCCAGCGTTGGTACCGATGGTATAGCGCTCAGTAAGTTTTCATGACTTTCATCTCGTATTGTAATCAATTTTTGCTTATGCATAAGCTCTATTGGACGACCTGTGAAGGTGGAATTCAAGTGAAGGTATTGTGGTTKTTGAAGTGATAAATTAAATACACTCTTCCTGTCCTTGCATGCATGTGATTGCAGACGTACTGTAGTGCGTGAGCCAACCATTCTCCAGAAAGATATGTGAGGGGCGCGGACACACGTAGCTTGTTTTTGTGTAGTGAGAGGTCTTTTGCCCCTTGTGGTTAGAGTACGGAGACTTCTTCTGAATGATTAAAAAGGAAAAAAACACTCAGATCCAGGTGTAGGCGAACGTCATTGCCTAAGATTTTGATGAAGCARTTAATTATTTCAAAAACTTTGTCCTGATGGTATCGTGTGTTTACTACTGAACTGCAGGCCAGACATGGACCCCAAGACCAAACGCTCTTGATCACATTACTTGCTGGAAACTAGTTTTGCTTTGCTTTCTGGTTTCACTGCAATTCGCACCACGGTGATTTATTGCCTGGAACTCATAAGAGGCRTCCTCCTCCCTTGATTGTATTACTGTCTATTGTCGAGGGGCAGGCGGAGCTTCCAATGTCGCTAGGGAAAGTCCTGTATCTAAAATAATTAGCACGCAATGTTTTGTCAACGCCATTATACGTCATGGCATGTTTTACGCTTCCAGYGACCTGCAAGAATCGGTGGTTTATATCGAACTTTCAACTCTTGGTGTCGGGTTCGTTTCACTTGGAAACTGGTGACCATGATTGCTTTGGTGTAGTTGTAAATTATAACTACATTTGCAGTTGAGAGAGAATGGAGTAGTAGCAGTTTCCACCTGCTAGTGCCTGCTGTAGGTGCTGAATTCAGATTTGTTCGCCTGATCAATACTGAACGAGGTTATGTGCGGACTTTGATGCAGCTTGCAAGCATGCATACTGTGCAGAGTCACGTTGATTAACATATGCCCAGAGGAGTACAGATATATGTAGTTAAATTATGGAGAAGAATGAGTCACTGGTTGCAGCACATAATTGAGTTTGGGAATTATGATCCTATTGCTAACCATGCCTAACAGAGCAAGCAGCAAGGTTATTAAAAGGCCGATAACAGCAAGGTATGGAAGGCTGATCCTTTCTAACTTCCAAACTGTATGAAAGGGAGTGTATGTAGTTTCCAAATATATGTGAATTTTCAGTTGTTGTTTTTCCTTTCATSTGCTACTCCTATGTGCTSTAGATTCAAAMATGTTCATTTAGRTGTCTCTGATYTCAGAAGAAAATWAATRGAATCAAAGACCTATACRGTGCAGTTGTTTTCTATTGGAAGAAGTKWGCAAACCTTGTCTATTCATTTCAGCTTCACATAGGAAACCCTGCTTCTGTCCTCCTCAGTTGGTAACAGTTAATGTCATATACCAGCTATATCTTTATTTACAATTTTGAGTCCATTCATGATCTACTACGGTAGTCCTTGTGTGATTGGTCAGAACTATCCAACTATGACTTGAGAATTTTCAAACTTCTTGCGGATTGATTGGATTGCACGGGACTGTGTACAGTACTGTACAGTACCTGGCAGGCCTTTTTCAAACCCTGTGTGCCCATTTCAATTCTTTAAAAATTCTAAAATTCTAAAAATTCTAAAAAACAAAAACTGTGTGCTGATCAGATTTGACCAGCCTCTGTGTTTTTAAAGTTGTGTTGAAGCTGACAATGTCATGTGTTACATTCATTTGGAATTGGTTGGAAGAATTGTACAATCTTATGTTGCATTCATGAAATTGATTATTTATTTGTTGATAGTGTGGAAGTCTAGTTTTTTAAAAGTGGATTGTTTATTAGCTTGCACAAAGTAACAATTCTATAAGTAAAACAACTTCAAAGACTTGTCAACATGATAAGTATGGTGTGAGAGAAAGAAGAGAATTTAGGGAAACATTCGAGGACAAAGTGACATACACAAGTCCATAGAAACATATATAATGCATTTATTGCATGATTGACTTTGTTCTTGGCCCYTTAGCAAACATGTGACAAATGACATAGATCACCCACCTCAACTCTCTTGCATTCATCACCGCAAAAAAATCAAGTTTATACCAACGTTTCACGAACATATCCAAGAGCTTGCATTGCAAGGCCGGGAGCGCTCCAAAATATTGCATGTCACTAAAGACTTGAAAGCTAGCAATTGATATATTGAATTTTAAACGTAAATTGAAACATATGTAACACTCCTTTGGAGCACTTCATTGAATACCAAGAGTTTCAAAAAAACAACTCAAAAATGATTTCAAATGGAATTAAATTGTCCCAAATTATACATGCATCGATTTATTGTAAACCACTGCTAAGAGATTTCTTGTATTGTACAAATCTTGAGACCAATTCTACAATTGTTGGCAAAGTTCTTAAATCTAACAAAAATTGGTCAAGCAATGCCCCTTCCAAATTGAAAAACTTAGATGCCTCCAAGTCTAACTCCGCCCTTAGCACATTTTTTCCCCTGTAATTCCTAAATTGTCAAGCATTGCCTTATACTTAATCCTTAAACGACGCCGAGGACGTTTTGCGTCCGATGAATGGCAAAGAATCTTTCCTTGTAGGACAAAAATGCAATCATTCATCCTTAGTATTAGGGGTGGAAAGGGGAGATCTTCTACAATACTTTGACCTCCAATGAATATATTTAGCTATTTCAATGTAGATGATGTCACATGGTATCAAAATGCATGATTTCCATGGCCACCTGTTCGTTCTTCAAGGGTTAATAAAACAGAGCACGTGATGATTTGTCATTGGGTTTCATTACTTGTACTAAATTGTAAATTCCCCCACACCCCGAATTCAATTATGTAACTAGTATGTGAGYRGAGGCCACAGTMTGTTGTGTGCTCAGGTGACTTTACTTCAAAGTCCTTGACTATGGATTGCATATGCTCATCATCATCACGAGTATGAATATTTTGTGACTTGTTCAAATTTGTTACTACAACCACAAAAGAAGAGACGTGGGGCAATGGAACTTTTACAAAACCAAAAAACCAGATTTTTTTGACCACAACATCCTACCCAACACTCCATCCATTCTCTCTTTTCTTTTCTTTTTCTTTTCTTTTTCTTTTCTCTTTTTTCATTTTTTCCCCTCTTCTCTCTGCAATTGGGAGAAATGAATGAAATAGATTCAAGCAGATCATGATGATGATGATCGAGTACAACAATCGGGGCAAACCAAGCGACAACGGATGGAATCACGACCTCTCCGTTCCGTCCATCCAACCATTGGTCCGTCGGTCCGTCCATCCGTCTAGCACACACACACACACACACACACACAAACTACTCAAGTTCAAAGTCATGGGTGGATCAATGATTGAATACGGACTTAAAAGCCACGTCCAACATCAAACTGAACTCAGACTCAAGACGAACAACTTATTCTCCCGGATTTCAACATGACAACCGAAAGTACAAACTCCTCCGCCCCCCATCGTCGCCCCCCCATATCTCCGCCTTTTCCCCTTCAAAAAGTTCAGAAGTTCAGAGTGACCAGAACTGCAATCAGACTTTCATCAGACTGTGACGGACGCCTTTGGAATCCTTACGCTACTAGGGCTCGCTCGCTCACACGGACGGACSRACCAACCAATGGAYGGGCGAACCCGAATGACGGACCAAYGGACGGAYGRYGGAGCGAGGGATGGACATGCACTCACTCACTCACCTGGCAAGTTTTGATCATTAGTTCGCCTGGTACCCGACTTGGCATGTGAACTGTCCCTGACTCACCACAATCACCCATCTGATTGCACAAAACAAATCATTCCTTATACTTGGGCTCGCTTTTTTCTCGGGGGTCGAGGCGGGGGGCATTAGGATGACAGTCGTCTAGAATATCACCGTCATATGATGATCGCAAGCTTGAATGAGTAACTTTGTTTCATTCCATTGGAAATTAGTTTTGCAGAGGGCACTTGTTGATGGCCGGGGTGAACTGACCCCCTCGCTCGCTTGGCCCCTCGAGAAAACGCTTAATTTTTACTCCTTGAGTCCCACTATAAGCTTCCTAATCAGGTTTATCTTCAGTCTTTGCAGGAAGAATTTGGGAAGTTTTTAGTGGGACTAAGGGAGTATTTATTTTTCAAGCATGATAGAATTTGCAAAATTTGAATTCATAATTGCAATCAAAGACCCCAAATTAGCGGGGAGGGGGTGTACAAGGTAAAGTAATCAAGCACAAAATAGGGGGCTTTTTATTTACTTGCCCCCTAGGAATGACTTGGAGGGGTGGAGTGAGGGGGCTACTTTACCCCGACCTTGTTGATTGATTGACCACACGTGGGGAAAAAGATTACAATTCTTTAGCCAAAGTATTTTGGACTGGTAGAAAAACGATTTAGGGTTTTTGAGCACCAAATGCTATAAGCGGTGTTGTGCTCTTAATGCAACCTTTTTTAAGAGTTGATTGCATTGGAGGGAGCTCAAAAAATTCCTTAAGACAATTTTCATTCAATTTTCATACGAAGAAAAAATAAAATTGGCATCTAATTTAAGTCAATTCATATATTTGGGACCTCTTCTGTATTACTTACAAATGTTTGAAGTTCAAAAGCAATGGTCACTAAAAGAGACCACTTCTTAAAATGTACACTATTGAGAATGCTAGAAATGGGGTCAACTACGACTGATTTTGTGGCATCTATATGAATCTTGGAGCTTATTTTGTAGTGTAGTTCTTTGTTATCTCAAAGAAATTAAGTCCAACTTTCCACTCATTCTCATGTTGTCTTTGAGAAGAAATTAATTTACAATGTTTTTGTTTAAATTGTGAATTTTATTTTCTTCTTAAATGGTGTTTACGTGTATTAACCCCTAAAGGACCAAAGTTCCTTTGGGCAACACTCGGGGGTTTGGACAGGCTTGTGTGACCTCAATTTTGACATGTTTTTTTTTTCACTTTTTAACCCCTAAAGGACCAAGCCCTAGACTTTAATGGGAACATAACCCAACAAATTTATTGAAAACAAATTTTGGATAAAAAAAAAGATACTAGCCCTCGATGTTGAACCTTAAAAATGCACTTTGGTGAACTCATATTGAAATTGTGAACTTTGAATGGCTCCTGAAAAATCAGTAGGAGCTCCAACAATTCTCCAAACTTTGAATGGCTTCCAAAAATGTCAAAGCTCCGACTAGTTCGTGCTCTCACATACCCCACATGGGGTGAAAGACCTTCTTCCATCCCATGTGGATATAAGGAGCTTTTCTTCTCTATTCGCAATTCAAACCAAATTGTCAATACATGAGGCAATGTGAGGTACTCCGTTTTTTCCATTGTGATACAAATCAGATGTGAGGTAGTTCTTAGAGAATTCAATATCAAATTGTAATGGGTTTGATTTCTAAGCAAAGTAAACTGGATTTTTGGTCAAAGTGCATGCCCCTTTTGGAGTATTGCATTCACCGTTTAGCAATGGGATATATGACTACTATACGGACCAGCCATATTTGAAGAGCACTCCAAAGGGCTTGATTCTACGCCTGTGACATGAGCAAATTGTAGGGATGCTCTAATAAGTACAAGATCACTCGCCAAGAGTAAATGATGCTCCTATAGTAAAAATAGTAAAATAAGAACATTCGGCTCTCCGCCATTGGTTAAGTTATGTTTGTTGTTGTTTTTGTGGGGGGTTTACACAAATGAAAAGAAATTTCATTGCAAAAGAGGAAAAAAAATGCTAGCCACAAGGGTCACGATAAACTATCCCCTCACTCAACCCCTCCAAGTCATTCCAAAAGGTGTAGGTAAAATAAAGCCCCCTATTTTGTACTGATTAATTTACCTTGTTCACAAAATATACCCCTTAATCTGTCCTAGCTATTCAGGGG
Organism: Pleurozium schreberi; assembly: GCA_006891605.1. Taxonomy (NCBI): domain Eukaryota; kingdom Viridiplantae; phylum Streptophyta; class Bryopsida; order Hypnales; family Hylocomiaceae; genus Pleurozium; species Pleurozium schreberi. The sequence continues at coordinate 69,529 of VACF01002484.1, read as the reverse complement.
ACTCATATTGCAAAAAAAATTGCAAATTTTATCATGCGTAGGAAATTTTTAAAAATTAGCATTTTCCGGAGGGGCCGAGCCCAGCGAGGGGGTCAGTTCACACCGGCCGCCACAGGTGAACTGGCGGGGGAGGTTAACTTAATAATAAGTTTAAATTTATCCAAACCCTAACTTATCCCCAACTCCCAAATTCCGAATCTCCAAAATGGCTTCCTCATTACCGGCACATCATGAAACCAATGAGAACAAGCGAATGATCATTAAAAAAATCCACATTTTCAAACGACTTGTCCACTTCGTTTCTAAATTTCAATAGGAAACAAAAGTTTGGATTGACATTGGGGACAAAAAAAAAAAAAAAAAAAATTTAAAGGATAGTTTTCTTTTTTCTTCTTGCAATAGAATCTAGTGTTCCATTTTGCTAAAAATGACGCTCATCATGAGCACATAATCAGCAGAAGTGATGAGGACCCTGATATGATACGGTATCTTTTATACTAGGATTGTGATTTTTTACAATTTGACCTTTTATTACAACTTTTTTTTTTTTTTTGTTGAACAACTGGGAGAACCCATTTTATTACAACTTTCTTTTAAAAGGAGAAAAAGAAAATTTAATTTCTTTTTTAATATGGGTTTGGGACTTGGGGGGGGGAGAACTTGGGAATCTACCTTCAGTCAATGTTATTAAAGTAATGATTAAAAGGAGCAAAAGGAGGCCCTCTCTTTTTGGTCTTTTTCTTTAGGATGCCCTCCCATGTTGTGGGGTTTGGGGATTGATAAAGAAAAGATGGGTGACTCAGGTAGATGATGAAGGGGCATTGAAGTAGTTGGAATGATTGGTGGACTGGGAATAAGGTTGAACCACCTATAGCTGATCTCTAAACTCTTCTAATTTCGATCATTCAAAAAATTACTTTTCCACTCACTGCTTCCTACTTTTTTTGCACTACTTTGGAACATGTATAATGAAGTTTTAGTCCCAACCTTGAAAAGATGAAAAAAACCCACTCTAGCCTTGATTGGAAATAAGTCAATCTATGGTTGGCTATGGGGCACTAGTTGGTAATGGGTGGTTCTACCTTAGGCCAAGGGASGATTGACCCACTTCTTCCCCCGTCAAAATGTAAGTGTCTCCTTTACTTGTGAAAAAAAAGGTAAATACAAAAATTGCCCCGTATTTTGTGTCGTGTAAATTTTGTATTTCTTCATCTACCCCAAATAATGTGGGGCTTTTGATTGCAAATATGAATTCAAAATTCTTGGAAAATGGGTCCAAGGATTTGGTGGGGCYGAGTATAAATGTAAGGTAGGAGGTTCATAGAATACCCAATTTTTTTTTTTTTTTGACACAAATGGAACATAATTCCATAGCAAGGGAAAAAAATACAAAACCAAGCAGCCAAATGAAACTGCCCATTTTAAGAGGTGGAATGGATTTTGGGAGGTTCAGCTTTTTAAAATTTATTTTTCGGTAAGTTTTTCCTTGAAAGGCAAATGGAATTGACATCTAACCCAAGTCATTTCATATTTTTAGGAGTTTAGTGAAATATGTTATGAATTGATGAATAGAGCAACATGGCCGCATGGGCGAGTCCTTGTCCTCGTCCGTCACAACTCACGATGATGAATTATATGCGACTACTTACTTGCAACAAAAGGCAGGAAAGCCAACAAAAGGACAAAGGGAGGGCCGGAGGGGGAGGGGAATGCTCTAATAATGTCCCCCCTTCCATACCGGCGGACCGACCTGTCCCATGAATAATTAAAACAGTGGAAAAAAGATCGTGAGGAGGGAGGCCAGATAGATCACATATCCTATGACGTGGGCGACATATTTGGGAGAATGTGTGCGTGCTTGCTGCCATGAGGGGAAGACAAAAGCTAAAAAAGGGCACTACCCTTTCGTTTGGTAAGAAAAATATTTTTAAACATTTTTAAAAAACAATTCAAAGAACAGAAGAAAGCTAAAAAGGGTAGTCGTACTGTACTTACCCTTCATTTTGGAAAGAGAAATATTTACAAATTGGAAAGAACAGAAGAAGCTTAAGTGAAAAGGAGGGTTATAGGGGACACTCCTAGTTAGGGGGGCAATCCACCGCCCCCCAGGGTGTGCTCCCATGATCTGGGTATTGTGTTGGGATCTAAGAGTTCCCTACACGTAGATCAGTTTTGTAAATAACTAGGGAAAATTTGGAAGATTTCTCAAATTTTAAAAATTGGAGAATTATTTATGAAAATACGAAAAAAAAATTCATTGTTGTTACTTATGAATATTAAAAAAAAAGTCTTTGAGAAAATCTATATAAAAAGAAAAGTACATTTACACATGAATAGAAATAATCAATCCAAAATTGGGAGTGCCAAAAAATTAGAGAAAGAAAAATTCCAAAAGCCAAAAATAATGATATTGAGCTGGTGAACTATCTAAATTTTAATCCTTGAAGGACGGACCGATGGCCGTGGAAATCATGCATTTTTGATACCGTGTGACATCGTCTACTTTGAAAAGCCAAATATACTCATTGGAAGTCAAAGTACTAGAAAAAGATCTTCCCTTTACACTCCTAATATTGAGGATGAAAAGTTGCAATTCTCTATCCTATACGGTTTGATTCTGTGTCATCCAAAAGACACAAAATGTCCGCCACAACATTCAAAGGTTAAAATTAAAATAGTTTGTCACCAATGTGTTGAATCTAACCTTTACGTACGATTGCTTTCCATTGCCTTGTTTACACCTCACGATAATATCAAACTTATAACAATATCAAAATTTTAGGAGAAATTTGGTGATATGTCGATATTGTTGTAAAAAATTCAAATTATAAAAACATCGTTATAGACAATGTTGAACATTTTGCAAGCTAAAACAAATTTTAGTGATCTCAATTTTAGAGTAATTTGTAAAGTTTATATTATAAAATACTTTTTTAAATTGGAATCTAAAAAAAGTTAGATTAGCTTCGTACTTTGTATATTTGTACAGTTGAAATATTAAGAAAATCTATCAGCTTTGTTTGATTCTTAAAGGATTGATATATGATGTAGACAAACATTGACAAGAATTGTCAATTTCTACTGCATTATGCAAAATGAAATTTGAAAGGTTTATTTTGAATTCAACCATTCAAAATTTGTACTATATTTGTATGGAAACTCATAAAAAAAGTTAAATACTTTTCAAGGGACACATTGAAGTCCAAGTTATGATTGTATTATCCCTAAGACTAGACAAACAAAATTGACGAATGATATAAATAGTTATAAAACTTTGATGAAGTAGATTGCAATATTAAAAYGTTTGAAGTGAAACCAAAGTTGTCATACTTTTGACTTGGTGAAAGTTTTGCACTATACATAAGGTCTTCTTATGACAATTGCATTTTTTATTGTACGACTTCATCCTTGTTAAATACTATTTACATCCTTGTTAATTTTAAAGAGTAAAAGATTGTTTAGCAAAAGTTGCCCACTTGACCCTTTTTTTCTCAACAAACATAACTTTTGATATGTCATCTACTAGAAAGGGGAAAAAACTTGTTCTTGCAAAAAAGATTATTTTGAATCCTATTCATGGGCAAACCATAGTTTAACCCCTAAAGTCCCATTGTCCCCTCAGGGAACAATTTGGATTTCGGGTAGGTTCCTGTGACCTTGATTTTTGATGAAACTTTTTGAAATTTTCTCATAAGATAGAAAAACTGATTATCTTTGTGGGAATATAATTTTTATTTCAATTAGTGTCCGGGAGCAAAAGTTATACAACAAAAAAAACAGAACTGAACTCAGCGGACAGCAAAAACAATTTTGCAAAAATTCAAAATTAAATTTTTAAATATTTTTTTCTGAAATGATATATTTTTGTCATATACATTTTTGATGATATATACATGTGAAGCTTTGATTCATTCTATTTGGACTAGTAATGAGAAAGTTATGGCCAATATTGTTTTTCGAGCAATCTAAGCATCTTCTTGAAAAAAAAACTTATAGCATTCATTTCTGAATGCAATTTTCACAATTTTTCAAAAAAATTGTTGGACAAGGTGATGCCCGGTTATTCGCAGGGCCAAAAAAAGGATTTTTGTCTTTTCAAATGCTAATATCTTGCAATCTACATGGTGGAAATTTCTGAAATTTTTTCCACATATTCTCAAACTAGATTATTACAAGATCCTACGGTTACATATGTCAAAAATGATATTTTTCAAAAATTTGGTACTTGTACTAGAAATGGCAATTTTGAAGCATTTTTGGTAGGAACATAGTCAAGGAACTCTAGGGGTTAAGAAGGTATTCCATTTTAGAGCTTGCTAACTTTTAGAACCTCCTACCTTGTAAGAGGACGAGGGGGGGGGGGGGATGCAAGTTGTTGGTTGTATCTATCTACATTGAATAGTGAATAGGTTGCCTCTCACTAATTTCTCAACATTTTACACTATATAAATATTTATTGTTATTGCACAAGACTAAGCTACTTTTGAACTAGTTATTGGTGTCGTTKGAATTTATGAATCTCCATGTATACAAATGGAAGTATTTGAAGTAACGTTCGTTGATTTCGATGGCTTGTAGGGTAACTTTCTTGGGGTAAGGCAACCTAATTTTTGGACATCCCACATTGTTTGAATATTTATTGTTACTGTACAAGAGTACACTATTTTTTATTGACACAAATGAAACGGGATTGCACTGCAAAAATAAAATACAAGACCCTTGTGGCCTTGGAGAACTCACACAAAGAAGACCACAACCTACAAAGGATTGGACTAACAAACACAAATGTTCTAGTTTTGAATTAGTTATTGGTGTAATTGGGACTCATGAACCTCCATGTGTACAAATGGAAGTATTTGTAGAAATATTTGTTGACTTTGATGATTTGTGGAGTAACCTTCTTGGAATAAGCATAACATTGTGAATTGCCTTGGTGTTTCCTCCTTGGTCGAGGTATCATTCCCTCCAAGATACCTTGAAAAAATAGAGTTATAATGTAAAGGATATTATTGGATGGCCACCTTGAATAGGTTTTGGGAGTTGGTTGTCTAACATTGGATTTCAAAAGGGTAATACATTAACTTGAGAAGCTTCACTATTGGGGACTCCCACTTTCCGGAGGGGGCACATTTGCTCCCCTAGCATTGGTGAACAATGTTACGAAGGCAACCTAATTGTAAAGGCAACCTAATTTCACTATTTTGTGAAAATAAGGGAATTCAGGGGACCCATGCTAATTAATTCACATTTCATAATATATAAATATCTACCTTTATTGTACATCAATAATCACTAAAGTTTCGAGGGGCTGAACATAATCATGTTTCAAACATTTACAATTTTCCACAATAAGCCCCTTTAATTGTTTGGTCCCCTTAGAAAACCTTGTTCAATGTTCAAAGTTACAAAGTTTATTAAAAATTTTGTTTTTAAACAAATGAAACAGAATTTCAYGGCAAGAAAAAAATGAAACAAACATGCCAGCCATGTTACGAATTTTTTTCATGTGGATTGATTCCATCTCTTCCAGCAGCTCACTCATCATAACCCACTGATCATATTTATTTCTGCAATGAAATTCCGTTTCATTTGTGTAAAAAAATAAAAATTATGAAATTAAATCCCAAGGTATGCAGCAATATCCACAATGAATTCTTTTAATTGTTGTCGTCCTCTTCGTTGTTTTATGAACAAGAGACTGAAAAAGTAAAATGGTAAATTTCCTTGTATGGTCATCATGGAGGGGGGAATTCAGTACAGTACTGGGATTCAACCTTTTTTTGTTGCACGGGGGGCAGATTAATTGTACCATTTGAAAAGAAATCTCTACTTTTCCTCAAATAAAAGTTGTCTTGTTTTTTGTCATAAAAGTTTTTTTTGTATTTCAATGCAGACAAAGTTGTGCAAATTTGAATATGAAACAGTGCATGAATGGAATTGGAAAGTGTTTTTTTGGTCATAAAGATGGATGAATCTAGGAATATAATGCTTCATAAAAAAAAATTGAAGTGATTGTCATCTTGGCACTTTCTCAAAAATGTAACAAAATAAATCTTGCTACTAAACGATTTTTTTTGGATGGGGGTGGGGGTGGGGGGAGGAGCAATTTTTTGCTAAAAAGTGATGCAAATTTTTTGTTCAGTTAATATTTGGTTAGATGTTCTTCTTTTTTCAATGGATGAAATCACTAGATTACTATCAAATCTTGGGACAATATCACTCTAATTTGGATGAATGTACACTTTTTGGGATGAATAAATAAGCATTCATCTATATATTGCAGAGTTCATCCATTTCCACATATGTAAATAGCTTCATCATTCCAAAATAATTGAAGCCCCGGCCCTTGCTATTGGGACTCCATGTAAAGTGAACTAGCCTAATTCTATGCACGGCCCAATTTCGTCACCTACTCTTCGTCCCAATTCTGTCCGTTCAGGCATCCAAATCTTCACTCACCTATTCTTGGCCCCAACTCTGTTTGTTTGAACATCCAAATCTATCAAAAAATTATCCAAATTTGTTCAAGATTCTAACAAAATCAGTTCATTGACGCCCTAAAGGGATAACATGTCAATACATGATTGGTGATTACTTATGTGCCAATAGATACATAGAAAGGTTGTTATGGATTGTTCATAGGATATTCAAGACTTCATTCCATGGCCGTTTCTTTTAATTCAGAGTAGCTTGCTTCATAAATTCACAAAATTTACAATCTTAATTGGAAAATTGTAATTCCACTTTGTTTTCATTTGTAAAAGAAGAGCACGCCTCAAAAAAAATATGTGCTCCTCTTGCAGCTGACTCCAATTTCTTTAGCCCTTAAAAGACAAATTGATGACAATAGAAATCACCCACTTTGATACCGTGGGAATCATTGTTCTTAAAAAGTAAATCTAAAAGAACTCATTGGAAGTCAAAGTAATTTAGAAGATCTTCCCTTTTCACTCAAAATTTTGAGGATGAATAACTAATTGCACTTATGTCCTTTGCAAAAAAATTATTTGTCATCTTTCAGACACCAAACATCGGCCTTAACATTTAAAGGTTAGATTGCAAATCATGATGGTAATAGGCTTGTCTACCTTAAGGTATAAACACCCATGAGCACACATGTTTCCATTCTTGTAGCCTAAACTCACCTAATTGTATCCCCAAACTTTGGTTAATGTATCCTCCAAATGCTAAAATCTCATTTATTGACACATTTGAAGGACACATACATAACTTTGATTCACTAACTACCAGTTTTTCTAATTTGAGATTTAGGTCCACTAACGGGATACTTTCAGTAGTCTAGAGAGCATGCACTTTGAAAAATCATAGAAATTACATACAACATCCTGAAATCTAATTTTTATTTATTAAATATTCATGGTTTTCACTAGCTAATACCACAAAAATATTGATTTTAGAAAAAGGTGCCTCCAACTATGCTTAATTGCTTCTATTGACAGTTTTGGGTGCTTCCACCTCATTTAGGAATGCTTGCTTGAGGGCCGGGATGAATTGGCCACTCCAAGTCATTCCATGGGTGCGAGTAAATTAAAAAGCCCCATATTTGGGGGTTGATTAATTTACCTTGTTCACTTCTCCTAGTCAATTTGGGGTCTTTGATTGCAACATGAATTCATGTTTGCAAATTAGGAATTCATGTTTGCAAATTCTATCATGTGTGAAAAATTAGAAAAATTAAAGGATTTTTCCAAATAGCCAAGCAAGTGTGAAAAATTTAAAAAATTAAAGGATTTTTCCGAATAGCCAAGCAAGGGGTCCGCAGTTCAGCTTAGCCCGCATAAGGTGCAATGTTTTTTTAGGTGATTTGTTGTCATTTTGCACCAAATTAATGGACCATGCATTATGCCCTTAAAACATAAATAGCAAAATCTTTGTATGAAATCGCCAAAAAACTCCAAATTTATGAAAAAAAATTGGATGAAAATGTGATTTTGAATATGCGCTATGTGCTAATATGATATTTTCTATCCATTATGCGGATGAATGTTGAAATCTTTAACACCACTATAACATTTGATACAGCCACTCTTGCACTTCATGAAAAATGAAAAAAACAACCCTGATCAATTGGCTAGAGGGAGGCATTATCTGGCCTACTCTAAGGGGGAATAGTTATAGCTCTTAAAGTTTTTTGATGTTTTTAGGCCCAAAATTGATTCAAAGTACTCAAACCTAAAACAAGGCTAAAATCTTCATCTACATTCATTCATCAACAAATGCAACCGTAGGATCCCTTAGTTGATAGAATACACTCTCCCAAAATTATAGATTGAAAAACTTTACCAACTGCAAGATCATGACACTTGGATTTCAAATGAAGTATTTTCAACTCTTCCCAAATGGTTAGATTTACACAAAAATGTGTATCTCCTACAACTCGTTACTCTCCATGATATGTTGAAGAAACAAATTGGGAATACATATAAAAGAATTCAACAAAAAAAAATAAGCAGGAAGAGGTAGAGAATGATTTAAAATATTAAGTTGTTAAGAATTTAGTTATGGAATTGAAAAATGCCAATCCCAATGGTTGTAATGTTGTAATAAACAATCTACCTCAGTTTTTTTCAAGAATATTGAAAATTCCCTCAGTTTTTTTTCAAGAATAAAGGACCTCAAAGTTTATTTTAGAGTAGAGATTCCATAACTTCTTGCAAACCCAAACTCCTCATATCTTTCATCTCATTGACCCTTTAGTGCCCGTGGTTGATTTGTGTGTGGGGGGGGGGGGGGGGGGGGGGGGCATCTCATTTTTACAAGAATGTACAAAAAGAGTACATTTGGCGGTTTTCAAGTGTATGCCATTACAACTTCAAAACTTCATAATTAATTCCACAAAGCTTTAAAAAATATGAATCAACTTGGGTTAGATTTCAATATTACTTGTCTTTCAAAGAAAATTTATCAAAAAACATTTCAAGAAGTTTCACCTCCCCAAAACTCAGTTTTAGCTCTTAGATGGGCAGTTTTTGCCCCTCTTGCCTTAGCTAATTCATACATATCTTTGGATTTCATGAATTAGACAATGGTGGGATTACTAGGCAATATTGTCACCTTCATGGCTTATGTGTTTTGCAAAACCTTTCCCAAATTCAAGCTTGTTTATGCATTTCATAAGCCAGCACCGCATTACTGAAACTAACCCTACTTGTAATTGCATGCCTTGCCAAATAATTTGATTCATGTTGAGCATCTAAAGATTTTCTAATCCCGTTTCTTTTTGAGTTTTTTCATATTAGGTGTGTTTTGACCTAGAGTGAGTATAGAGTCAAAAAATCGACCAAAATGTGGTCAACTTGTTACTAAAGGGTTAATCAAAATGGAATGATTCAAAGCTTTCTGTGCATATAAAAATCTAAATAAACAATTTCAAATTTTTGTTTCTTAAAAGGTGATTTTATAAAAGAAATTTGATCTACCCAGGTTGCCTACTGATTAATGAAAATTAAATATCATACAATAACTTGTTGACCATGTAATTAATAGTTATAAAAATTATTGTGCCTTAAAGCTACTCCTCAATCATACGTTATGAAAAATTTCAAAGAAAAAAAAAAAAAGAAATTGTTTGTAGTGAGATGCCCCAAATTGCTATGTTGCTGAAAAAAACATTGTTTGGATCTCTATGAGTTAGGCTAGTTAAGAAAGTTCTAAAACACCCAAAAGCTGAAAGTTATATGTGGTAAATACACCCTTGTGTATATTTGTACACAAGGGATATTCATGAAATATTTAATTCTTTGGATAATGGATCATTTACAACAACCACTAGATTGTCCATCGCCTCTAGTAATTTGTGTAAATCTCGGGTGTTGATACGGAGTTGTATGACCCTCTTTGTAAAATTGATCCCTCCAAAGTTTAGTGCTCTTTGAAAATGCCCCCAAAATTTTACTTTTCGATACTCCAAAATTGTACTTTAAAAAAGACTCCAAAACTCACAGTTTTTAGGATGTGAAGAGTGCATCAAACTCTACTTACAATGAAGTGGATCCCGGCGAGCCTGAGGGGTGTCTCGGCCTATGGGGTAGGCCGTGAGGGGCCTCACGGCTCCTTTTTGCACTTGCCGTCCGGTCATTTGCTTGTTAGTCTCATGGATTGGGGTGTCTAGGTCTGGGTTGTGCTCCCTACCAGGCCACTTGTGGTTGGCGGATTTTGCATTCTTTTCATGCAATGAAATTCCGTTTCATTTGTATCAAAAAAAAAATCTACTTACAATGGAAAACATGCCTTAAAAATGCTTTTATTAGCCTTAAACCATAATATTTAGCTCAACATGAACATCATCTTGGGACGGAGGTAAAAAAAAAGTTTGATGCTATGGAAATCTGTTTAACCCCTAAAGGACCAAACTGCATTTTTTGGCAACATAGCGATTTTGGGCAACTCACTACGAATAGAGTTTTCATTATTTTTCTTTGAAATTTTTACACAACATGTGTCCGAAGAGTAGCTTTAAGGCCCAACAATTTTCATAACATTTGACTACATCGGTAAACAGTTATTGCATGATATGTGATTTTCAGTGGTCGGCGGGCAGCCCGGGCAGGTCTGAGAAAATGACTTTTTTCAGAAATAAAAATTCGAAAATGATTATCTACAACTATATGTACATGAGAAGCTTTGAATTACTCCATTCTGATCAACGAGTCAAAAGTTATGAAGAGTTTTTGTTTGCGGGCAATCATGGAATCTCTACACTAAAATAAACTTTGAAGTCCTTTATTTAACTCATTTTTCAATAAGCATTTTAGAATGTGTCCGATTGAACGATGGTGGTGGTAATGGGGATAATTTTCCGCTCACATGAAATAGAAATAATGAAGATTGCACTATTTTTTGCTAATTTTTCATCAAGTTTGGAACTAGTAGAGATTGAGGTAGTAAAATTTTCAAACTAACTTGTTCACAAAGTACAAGTGAACTTATATTTGAAAAGTACAAAACTAAAAACTAGTCTTAGCAACTTCATTAGGTGTCAATGTGCTATGTCATCTCTAGAAAATAAACACAAAAATTTCATTCAAATATAGTTACAAAATGGAAGCACACATAGACATAAATTTCAAGGCTCAAAAAAGTTGTCATTAAGGTTTATAAGCCCTGCTAATGAAAAGTGAACCTCGTGTGGGTCATGTAGCGCATTTTATAAACTAAGTGCGGCATAAGATAGATAGGATTTTATTCTTTTGGCATAAAATTCATAAAAATTTTACAAATAGATTAGGGAACATTGAAGGTGAAAAATCCATTATAAGTAAAATAGGCAGCCTACAAATCTGGTTCATTAAGATTTCTTAAATTTAATTAAGGGACTGAAGTTTTGGATTATAGAAGTCTCTTTACTATATCTTGTATATACAACTAGTTGCATAGTTGAGCTAAACTTGGATTGGATGAAATATAGGTGGATGGGTAAAACTCCATGGATGAATTTTCAATGTCTTTCAAGTGAAGTCCCAAGATTTATGAAGCTATCTTTAGTGGTTGTGTACTTTTTCTTGTAGCTAATAACTTTGTGCTCCCATCTTTTATGTTTGGATTGAACAAAGTTTTCCATTGTTGTGGCTGAGTAGTAAATCCCTCATTTGAAAATCATCTTGACTAGTATAACAGATGATACTTATTGTTGTACACAAAGCCAACTTAGGCTCATCAAAAACATATCCTTTCCCTTAAAGATCCTAAAGATACACATCTATACTTTAAATCATGTTGTTTGTTTGTTTTGTTTGTTTTGTTTGTTACATTGAGATCTTCCGGACCATGCGTCCTCCGAAGGCGTGCTTGGTATTGTCGGAAAGCCCTCGGCGAGGAGGGATGCACATGCTTTGTTTTGTGGTGTTCTGACCTACAATATGAAAGTTATTGATTTTTTAGTTATTTTTGGTTTTAAAAAATTACTTTTATTTTGAATTCAATTGTGGCAATGGCACAGGGCACTCTAGTTTTGATTATTTTTACATGATCTTCTATCCAGTTCGGAGGCAGAGTGTGAAAATATGCAAGAGAATTTTGGAGTTGATAAAAAATTATAGTATTCATTGCTGAAAATGAATTTGGGAGGTAAACATTCTAGAAATCTTTTCTAAAAAATTTCTTTGAAAGCCAAATGAGATTGACATATTAGGCAAGTTGTTTCACACGTTTTGGAGCTTTGTGAAATTAGGTGTGAATTGTTGAAGTTGAAATTGCATTGTTGTGTCCTTCAATGTTTGAATTTTGAATATGCTCTCTATTTTTTTCTTAGATACATGACTATGATCAAACTTTGATTGAAAACTCATGAAAGTAGGTTGAATTCCACGCATGTATTTGTTGTATTGTTTTTCAAAACACTTTTGCTTTCACCTTACTTTCCAATTCTTTTTTTTTCTTATAAGAAATATAGCATAGAAAAAATTGTGTTGGCATGGGCAATATAAGTAATGATATAGTGCCATAATATAGGCCATTTTCCTAAATTAAGTAATTATAGGGACACTGTTATTTTAGCCTCGTAGATAAATAGTCCCCTAAAAAATACCCTATCACCCATGTGGTACCCCAAATATACATTAAGTGACCCACATGAGAATGAACATATTTATTATTATTACTAAACATCTTCTTTTTAATTGGATCATATTGGTAAGTGAAAAGGAGAACGACTTCCTCAATGCACTTTTGCATGCATTATTTGATCACTGCATGCACAAGTTCATAATTCCATTTGATATACCCAAAATAAACACCAAGCTTTCACAAGCTCTCTCATGTTCTAATTGCGCACATCTTTCATGATAATATCTATAATGAATAGGAGTTTTAAGAGAACCTATTGGCATTTCACACTATATAGATACTTGCCTTTGTTGGACATCAATAGATACTAAAGTACATCATGTACATCATGTTTGTACATCATGGTTGTACATCATGTTTCAAGTATCTACAATTTTCACAATAAGTCCATTTAATTTTTTGGTCCCCTTAATACCCCTACTAGTTAGTTTTCGTGTCATTTTTGGGTCCAAATGTAGGTGTTGCTTTGGGGAGCAATAATGATTCATGTTTAAAACATCTACAATTTTCACAATAAGGGCCTCCTTACATGTATCATTGGATAAGGAAACTTCACAGGGAGTGCTGTAAGGTAGTCTGCTCTAAAAGCGACCATGCTCTAAAAGCGATCATGCTACAGAGGTACATTTTGCTTTCTTCAATGTACCAGCAGTGCACATTTCAGGAGGTGGTCGCTTTTAGTGACAAGTGCATTACAACTTCATAAATGTGTAACTAATTCCTTGAAGGTCTGAAAAATATGAAATGACTTGGGTTAGATGCCAATTCCTTTTTTCTTCCTATGAAAATTTCCTGAATTTTTTTTCAATGAGTTTAGCTTCTCTAAAAACGCAATAAGCTCTTAAATGGTCGCTTTAAGAGCAGTCTACCGCAGGAGAAAATAGTCTTGGCACTTTCATGTGGACCCTATGGGTGGGGAGGAATACAATAAGAAACTCACACATATTAGATTCTCTCAAGCTTCACTAGTCTCCACCAATGAGATTGTCCACAGACATCAGTAAAACTTCTCCTCCTTTCCCGCTTACCCACCTCAACAAGACAATCGGTGGCTTTTGTTTTGTCTTATTGCTTGAATGTGCATTGTAGTTCCCCACCGGGCCAACATGTAAGGAGGCCCTAAGTCCCTTTAATTTTTTTTGCTCCCCTCAACACCCCTATTATTAGTGTGTAGTTTATGGTGTCATTTTTTGGGGTCCAAATGTAGGTGTTACTTTGGGGAGCAATAATGATTATGCGTGCATGTACCTCATGTCAACACAAAAAGCACGACATGTTGCAATCACAATTGGGCTCCCCAAGACAGACATTTAAAAGTTAAAACAAACAAAACCCGTACAAAACAACAGAGTGAACTGAGAGAGCAGCCAGTAGTAATCAATCTCCCACCCCCAGTCCCGGGCCTCCCAGGGATGCAGGGGCATCCGGTCCGTCGTCTCTCCCCCCATCCCCAGTTCTGATTGGCAGAACGTTTTGCAGACTGGGACCAAAAGCGCCCGGGTGGGTCACTACTTGGAGAGTCAGGGTTCCAAGATGATAGGCTCGGCCTTTCCATTCCAGGACATTCTCGCAGAAGAAAATCTATGCAATCTATGACACAAACTGAAACCAAAACGTGTGTGTGGCTCCTTTCCGCAGACCGATCGCGGAGAGCAAAATACAGATAAAATAATAAGAATGGTAATAGTAGTAATAATAATAAGAATAAGAATAATGCATAGTGAGTATCACATACTGGAATGGAATGGAAAGCCAAGCCGGAAGGGATGTGGGTTCACTCAAACAAGACTAATAACTCGACAACACTAATTGAAACCGCACTGTAGTATGTTGGGTCACAATGAAACCAGACTAATAACTCAACAACACTAAATGAATAATTCAAGCACCCAGTGTACATTCCACCATAGTATGTTGGGTCACTCTCAAACAAGACTAATAACTCGACAACACTAATTGAATAATTCAAGCACCCCCTGTACATTCCACTGTAGTATGTTGGGTCACAATGAAACCAGACTGATAACTCAACAACACTAATTGAATAATTCAAGCACCCCATGTGCATTCCATCGTAGTATGTTGGGTCACACTGAAACCAGACTAATAACTCAACACAATATAACTAAAAAATCACAATATAATCTTCCTTGTGACCTTTGGATGGTTTTAAATGAGAATTCTAGATGGAAGAGGAACTTTAAGCATTTTGATTGTTTATAATTGCTTCTTTGGTGGTTTGAATTGTTTGTGGAATCTTCATCCATGGTGTTTAGTTGCTACAATTTATTTAAAACTAAAAAATGCATGCTTATTTTTAGATAATACACTCAATACCAAAAATTGTCTCTAAAACTCTTGATGGATATCCAAAACATTTTATAACCCCTTGCTTGGGGTGTTTGCTTTGTCCCCCATAACAAGCATGCATCTTCCAATGATAAGTTAACAAGATATATGGGTTTAAAGTCAAATCCATGTTTGTTGAATGACTACAGTGTAAGCTACCTCCTCTAGGTATTTTGGAAAAAATTCACCAACTTTCTTGAGATATTAGAGGTTTGAGAAATATCGTCTAAGAATATTATGTAAATCATGAGATAATAATATAGAAAAACAGTATTCTATAATTTCTACATGTTCAAGTAAACCTGTACATTACTTAAATTACAAGTTCAAATGCATAGAAGAAGGAGCCAACTAAATTGAAATTTCTTGAATTTCAAGGCATATATCTCTCTGCTTTCCATGAATCAAGATTCATTTCACTAGAAAAATCTTGAAATGCAAACTTGCCTATATACTGTAGACCATTGTACAAGCATATCCTATTTTCYTCTTAATTTATGGCCCTCAATATTAGTTTTAAAGTATTTCTAAAGTACTTGATAAGTAGGTGATTGGAAGATCCCCATGGAGCAACTTGAAGGTCCGTTTCCATTGATTTTAAAAAGTAAACAAACTACAAAAAAACAATTCTTCCCTCATTTAGTAAATTCCAAAGCAAAAGAGAGAACCGGAAGTGAAGGGCAATGATGGGAATATTTTGATTATGTCTTTTTCCCTTTGGCAAGTCTTCCAAAAAGAGCCCATAGGGCGAGGGAGAGTTTGAAGCTCAAAGGGCTCATCTAGCGTGCCGGTTAACAAGGGGCAAGAGATCCCAAGCCCATGCACAAAGCTAGGGACCGCCACATAAAAGTTCAAGGTCTCCATTTGACGAACCATAGAAGATGCTCTAACACAATATACATACTTTTTTTTTTTTTAATTACAATGCTATTGTATAAGACACAATATATATTTTTGTTATCACAATGCTATTGTAGAATATACAATACATACTTTGTTAAATACAATACTATTGTAGAAGAAACAATATATATTTTTGTTATTACAATACTATTGTAGAAGAAACAACATATACTTTTGTTACTACAATGCTACTATAGAAAACACAGAGTATACTTTTTTTTATTACAATGCTACTGTAGAAAACACAGAGTATACTTTTGTTATTACAATGCTACTATAGAAAACACAGAGTATACTTTTGTTATTATAATGCTACTGTAGCTACTGTAGAAGGACCCGGTTCTCCTCTCCTCCCTTTCCTTTCCCCATTCAAGAATGTTTTGTTGTTTTGTTGTGCTCCCACACGTCATACAATTATTTTCCATTTCCCCCAAGTCGGAATATAATAATAATAGCCCCCACCCTACCCCACCCCACCCCATGAGGAGGAGGACTTCCACTGAACTTATTTCAGTGGAGATCCCAAGGCCAGGGCGCAAGCTGGGCGGCACGTCTGGCGAGAAGGGAGCCCTTGTTGCTGCAGCATCACAGCAGAGCAGAGGCGCAGCAGATCAGAGCAGAGCAGAGCAGCAGGTGGGAGGACATGCTTCCTGTGTTGACAATCATCTGGGTGAGTCAAGGAAAATCTTCAAACCGATTCTGTAGGGACTTGGGCCCCCCTATTGGAGACTTTTGTCTTTTATAATAACGGAATCATAACTTCAGAGKGGATGGATGGATGAGAGGGCCAGSSRGGRSGGACGGACGGACSGACSGACGGACGACGGACGAAGTGTCACCAACTCCGCCCAGCAGTGCCCCCATCTCTCTTTCTCTCTCTCTCGCCTTCACTCTCATCACTCTCACTCTAGCAGGACAACTAGACTACACTACAGAGCTAGCTACCCCTCCTGCAAAAGATGGGCATTATTTTGTGTTGACTTGAATACGAAGAAACTAGGATCATGTAGCTATGATAGGTACTTACTTGCTTTTTACTTACTTATTAGCCCATGCCTGTATGGGCATCAGAGTATAATAAACTCTTGAACCACCTTTCCAGGGGGAGTAGCCAGCCAGCCAGCATCCAATGCACAATTGGGGAAGCAGGATGACATTCTTGTGGGCTTTTTGTAGACCATCTGCATGACAAGATTCCTTATTAGGGATGAGGGGACACACAAAGAAAAAGAGGAAACACAGCCATTCAATCAGAATATATATGGAAACTGAAATCAAAAAGGAGAAAAGAAAAGAAAAGAAAAAAAGGCATGTGATGATGAGTGGGTTACCTTATAAACTCGCTGTACGCAAATAGATAGCAGCATTAGGAACAAATTCAATTCCAGGACATGATTCTCCTGTAAGTGAAGTGAAGTGAAGTGAAGTTAATATCTGGTATTGTCAATATTCTCCTCACAACGATTAAGTTCGGACTCGTGTACAGAACGAAGAAAAGTCTTTCAATAAACAAAAAGGGTGGAAATTAACTCCACACAAGAGTATAACGGATTTCAGGATATAATTTCGCACCTGGAGAATTGAATGAAGCTCACGAACATCTGTATGACAATATGCCTCGCAACGAGTAAGTTACGAGTCATGTGCAGATSGGAAAAGCGTTTCAATCAAAATGCGAAAGACGCAAGAGAGAGAGAGAGGGAGGGAGAGAATAGAAATGAATTGGAGAGGAGAGGGCTCACMGGACATGGAAGGCAGGAGAGAACATACACAACAGATAGGGCTAGTAATGAATTTTCAAAAATGCTCAAAAAATGAGTGAGTTTTTCTTTTTTCAATAAATCCTCACAGTGAGGGAACAAGCAAATGCGCGAGCACGTCTTGTTGGAAGGTCTGCCGACTGTCCCATAGAATGTACAACCGAAAAACGTCACGGGGCAGAAGCCTTCGAGGCCTACTACTATCGCTCCAAGGGAGCAACTACACATACATAATGGGGGTGATGAAACACACTGGCAAGCTTCTTCAATGGAAAGCTCCCCGTGAAGAAAGGGCTCCTAACTAACTATCTATCTATGTCTGTCTGTCAACCTACGAAAGAGCTAGCACGCAGCACTTGACTGAGAAAAATGGGAGAATCCAGGCTTGGCAAACGTTAACGACCTGTTATCCACAGTGGCGACTCTCTCGCACGACGGGCACATGGTGAGCGTRGCAGCAGGTAACGGCATATAGAAGTCGTGCGAGATTACACAYGGCGGTGCCACTTTGATGGCCCGAAGCTCCTGTAACTCTTTCTGCAACCGCCTATTCTCTTCAGTTAACGTCTCGCAGCACCTCTTGAGAAGCTCACAGTCGACTTCTGTTTGTTTGAGTTTCGTTCGTGCTCTCCTATTCTGGAACCACACTTCCACTTGACGAGGACGCAGACTCAACTGCTTCGCCAATGCGTTCTTCTGCTTCGGGTTCAACGTGCTGTGTTCCTTGAAGCTCTCCTCGAGGAGAGCCGACTGCTCTTTCGATAATCGCAGCTTCTTCCGCGTGGTGCCTTCATCTTCGTCGTCGCTACCCCCACGGGAACTCATCTCGCACGGCGTGTTGCGCTCCAAGTCGAACTCGTGCTGAATCTTGCGCTTCATGCCTATGGAGCTCGGCGAGGAAACCACGACTTCCTCCTCCTCGCCATCCGTGGACGGGATCTGGTTCACGTCGATGCCGCGAGGGGAAGGGGCGCGTCCGGCGGAGGTGTAAGTGGTGACCTCCCCGTCTTCGTTCCCGCTCCCGGAGTTCGTGCGGGAGCCGAACAAAGGTTGCCAGGCGAAGCCACGGTGAGAAGTGGAGGAAGGCGCTTGGTGTGAGTTGGAATTGCACTGGGAGGAAGGACGTAACGGAAGAAGATCCAACTGAACGGGACAAGCGCGAGGCTCATCCCCGCCGCGAGGTTGTACCATGGAAAACTCCACACCAAGGCCTAAACTCGCACCAGAGCTCGCCATCGCGCGCATCCTGTGAACCTCCTCGCGCGCCCTGTCACTCGCGTCCGCCATCATCATGCTCGAAAGCTTCTTCAATCCCTCTCTTCCTCTCCCTCTTAATCTATATCTCTCTCTGTCTCTCTCGCTGTATCTCTCTGTCTGGCTGTGTCTCTCTCTCTCTCTCACTCACTCACTGTCTCCCTCGCTCTTGCTCTGTTCCTCCGCTTCCACTTATCCCTTCCCCTTTAGAAAACAAGCTCCTCCATATCCACACCAAGCATCGCTACCGGCAAATCGCAGAAAGACGTTCACCAAAAGCTTGAATTCCAATTGTGTGTGAGGTGATGAGCGCACACGATCACGAAAAGGCGGAAGGCATTGCAGTGATGGAGGAATATCTGGAGGTGGGCAAGTATAAGGGGAAAACCGGGGAGTGACGAACCGGGCCGGGCCGGGTCGGGATCGGGTTGGGTCGGGACGAACGCCGGCCAGCCGGACCCAAGCCACCCAACCCGCGGAATCGCCGGGGCCGGGTTGGGCCAATCTGGGGCGTGGCCCAGCAGATGATTGGGGGGCCGCCAGGTACCACGACGTCGCAGCGTGGGCTGGTCGCCGTCCGGAGTCGAGGTCAAGCCCACCCACGACCGGGGCAGGCCCGTCATCACCCACCCCGTCGCCCACCCGCGCCCGGCCCGGGTGCCATTAATTAATTAATGCGCTGTTGGGGTCCGGACCGGACGCCCGGTATCCCTCCCCTTTCCTAAATTTGTCGCGTTCCGGATGTACAGGGCCAGTCAAAGCCTCTTTTTACCCAGGAGGTGGGAAGTTATGGGAAGACCGGTATTATAAAGTGGGGAATGATTTGCTGAGGCTATTTAAAACCACAGGAGATGGGAGGTAGGGTGTTTGGGGTAGGGTGAGGGGGTGATGACGGGGTGTCCTTTGGATTGCCTTGCCCTTTATACGGCTAGATACGGCGTTGTGGTCATGTATCTTCAAATTGGGGTTCAGTTATTATAATTGTTATTAATTGGGGAAATACCTTCTTGTAGGGTCTCTAAGTAAACATTTTAATTGTATTTTTTTAAAACTTGAATCAATCCAACACGGCATAGATTCCGTTCATGTCATGTCACCCCCACCCCCACCCCCACCCCCGTCTTTACAAATAACTTTATTGGTTTTTAATTTTTAATTTATTGTTCCATGAAATACATGGACCAATTCCATTGATAAGGGGAAAAACTTTTGAATTCTTTTTGGAAGCAGGTTCCTTTTGGACATGGGGTGCCACTCTCTAGGGACGGGGGAAGGGGGGCTCCTCCAATCAGCCTAATCTATCATTACCACTTCCCCCTGATTGGTTGAATCATGTCTCTCTCTCTCCCCCCACTCCTGCCTCCTGCCTGCCTCCTGCCACTGCCATGAGAGTTGTTGGATCATGGCTGCCGAGACAAAAGGGAATGCCGATATGGGCCTCGAAGCAAGCTCACTGGTTGTCTGGGGATTTAACCTCGTTATTAGGATGTCGTAGCCAGGAATGGCCTACTGAACCCGTATTCTTCAATTTCAGTTCTTGCAAGGTAGGAGGTCCATAAAGCAACCATCTAAGCACTGAAACTGAATTTTGGGGAGGTAAAACACCTTGAAGTATTTTTCAATAAATTTTTGTTGAAAGACAAGAAGAAGTGACATGTGGCTCAAGTTGTTTCATATTTTTTGGAGCTTTGTGGAATTAGATATGAAATTTTGAAGTTGAAATGCCATAGGGCTCTAAAAGCGACCACCTCCTAGAATGTACACAGTTTGTACATTTTTGTACATTGAAGAAAGCAAAATATACCTCTGTCTCATGTTCGGTTCAAAATGCCCAGTTGGAGTTTGAGCCTCCTACATTTCATGAAGTTTGACCCTATAGATTGGAAGATATTAGCATTCAAAGTTGAAAAAGAAAGCTCTTTTGAACACTGGCTTGCAATTTCAAATGCTTTTGACCGCCATCTGTCGAAATTTTTTGCACTACACACTTTGAATGTAAACTTTTTATGTTGAAAAATTGAGTTGAAAGTCTAGACAAAAAATTTCAAAAAAAAAACAATTGATTATTAATCTTTAAAAAATTGTTAAGTAGATGTAGGTCTAAGATTGAAAGAAAAACTAAATGGTTATTAGCTCTAAGATGGGATTGAAACACAATAATCCCAATGGTGAGATTGTTCTAGAAAGTAAACTTCACCTTGTCCAACAATGTTTTTCGAAAAATTGTGAAAATTGCATTCAGAAATGAATCCAATAAGTTTTTTTTCAAGAAGATGCTTAGATTGCCCAAAAAACAAGATTGTCCATAACTTTCTCATTACTAGTCCAAATAGAATGAATTAAAGCTTCACATGTAGACAAAAATGTATCATTTCAGGAAAAAAAATTAAATTTTTGAATTTTGAATTTTTGCAAAAAAATTCTACTGCCTGCTGAGTTCAGTTCTGGAGTTTTTGTGGTATAACTTTTACTCCCGGGCACCAATTGAAACAAAAATTATATTCTCACAAAGCTAATCAATTTTTCTATCTTATGAGAAAGTTTCAAAAAGTTTCATAAAAAATCAAAGTCACAAGAACCTACCCAAAATCCAATTTGTACCCTGAGGGGACAATGGGACTTTAGGGGTTAAGTTTCAACTTATTGGTCAGGAACTTCATGTGGTCACCTAAGTTTAGGACCACTATTTAACAGTGCACTTGATGACTTATCTACTAAAGACTCAATGCTTTTTTCATCAAATTCCATTCAAAACTGTCATTTCTATTGCAAAGTGAAAAGAGATCTTGCATATTCAACCATAAGATCTTCCACTAGACTAGTATACAAATATGCAGAGGAAACTTTGGAAACTTTCACTGCGTGGATTACAAAATATTTGCATTTTAAGTAAATAAAACTGTACTTTCCATACTTTGCTTGACTAGATTTTCAGCCTTTGAATCTCCTTGGCTTCAAAGACTTGCACTATCGATTATGAATTTAAATTTTTTTATGTAGAAGAATTGAGTAAGCACAAGATTGAAGGGAAAACTAAATTGTTAAAAGGTCTAAGATGGAATTGAAATACAATATCCCAAGTGGTGAGATTGTTCTAGCAAGTGAACTAAATCGTTYAAATTATTTTTTTTGAAAAATTGTACGAAGTACATTCAATTATGAATCCTATAAGTTATTTTTCGAGAAGTTGTTTAAATTGCCTCAAAAGCAAGATTGTCCATAACTTTTCATCTTTAGTCCAAATAGAATGAATCAAGTCTTTCCATGATGACCAAATTATGTTCTATAAGAAATATATTACGAAGATTTTATTTTGGCTTTCCATGATTTTTGAGTGCTACTTGACTAACCCCATTTTGGTTTTAGGATGGCATAACTTTTGATCTCAGGCAGTGATTAAAATAAAAGATTTATACCTAAAAAGACAATGTGTTTTTTTGCTTCAAAAAAATGTTTAAAAACCACAAAAAAAATTGAGACCATAGGAGCGTATCCAAAATCTATTTTGTCCCCCAAAGGAACAATGGCAGTTAGGAGTTAATACTTGAATTCCTCAAAGACTAAAAAGACAAAATGTATCTTCGTCAGATTTTTAATGACAAATTCTCAATAGGATGAAACAAATCTCAATATTTTGTTAAAGAAGATCTTGTAGATTAACAAGTTGAGATACTTGTTGCATTTTTAAATTTTCAAAATTTTGATGTGAGTAGTCTTGTAGAAAAAGGGAGAAAATATTTTTTCCAGTGAAAGGAATAATAGGGATGGAAAAAAAAATTCTTAGACACTTCTAGTCTTTACTTACTCAAACAAATTAGGAATGAATTTTTTTCTTTCAAATTTATATTTTGTAGCAATTTTTAAAATACAAGGTTTAATCTAGTGTGATTAAAAACTMAAAACAATTAGAATAATTCCAAATTTTTTGAAGATGTTCCAAATTAAATGCTAATAATATCAATTGTTAAATTTCAAAAAACTGATGCATGAACTAAATTTTTAGGTCTTGTAGGATCCTTTTTGATTGGCTTTGGCTTTTTATTCTTCTTATTAGAAATTGTGTACAATTTTGCTAGAATTTTTTATTTTTTATTTTTGGAAATTAAAAAATAGTATATTTACCTTAGATTCTTATACGATTATGGGGGATGGGGGTAAGAAAATATTATTCATCTTCTTATAATTTTTCGTCTCCAAAATTTGTGTTTTTTGCTTCTAAAGTTGATCATCAAAACACTAGTAGAAATTTGTGACCAAAACAACAAAAAATCAGAAATTTTCTAGTGTTCTGAATACTTGTGGTCACAACTTGATTAAATCAACAAAATTTTGTAAAGACATTGACAAATTTTTGTTGTTTTAGCCTTTCAAGCCGGCACTTCAAATTTTTTTCAGACCAAATACACAAAAAAACCCAATTATTTCTATAACCCTTTATGTACTAAGAATTCATGATTTTAAGTTGCAGACTTTGATTGATTATATTGTAGAAATTATAATTTGAATAGGAAACTATTATGTCATTAGCTTGAGTGAAGACAATTGCTTTAAATAAATAATATTTAAAAGAAATAAAATACCTCATATAAACTCTTCAAAATCGCTTAAAAAACATGAGGCCCAATTCGGACTTTTTAGTATGTAAAGGGATAACTACAAATTTATTTTCATACATGTACATGTGAATTCAACCATGGTGTAATGGTTGAAATATGTGGTTTTGCAATTGCAAAATCTTAGGTTCAAACCTCAACGCTAACGTTGTTGACATGGAAGCGGGCATGGAAGTCAATGCAGTTTGACCAGATGGTGACATGACAAGAGTCAAAAGATCTCGAGTAGTTACACATGAATTCAATTTTGGCTAGATGTTCTCAAAATTTTGAAACAAGGTTTGAGCATATTCTCCATTGATGGGAATTTATTTATTTTTCCAATTGGGCATCCAATTCAAAAGTTTTGTTGTCCTAAATTTTACTATAACTTGAATAGCAAGTACAAAACTTCTCCTCAAATTTTGAAATTTGGCAAGTATGTAACTTATATGATACAAGATGCAAATGTCAAAAAACAATTACCATGTGTAGTGTAAAAATTTCACTCTAGGAGAAATTAGTGTTTGTTGCCTGTATTGAACAAGGTTAGGAAAAAAAATCTTCTAACTTCATATTTTATAATCTTTCAATGTACATAGTCAAATTTTCTAAATTTTTTTAAATAAACATTCCCATAATAGTGTAGTATAGATCTATACATTTTGAATCTTCTTTTTCATTTTTTTTTCACCTCCCTAAAAAGTGGTATTTTTCACAATTTCTATCTGAAGTGTGCATCAGCCCTTTAGGGGTTAAATTGATCAAATCAATTTGTTGCAGTAGGCATGCTTGGTTTTGAAATAAACAATTGCACAATTATCAGAACAGATTGGTTATTTCAAATTGAGTTCTGGGTACTTTTTGAAGCCGCTCTTGACACTCCACATTTTGCCAATGTCTTCTTCTTTCTAAAGTTTCTCAAGAATGATTTTTGAATATTCATAATTTTCTATAATGATTTTTTTTAAAATTTTTCAAGACTTGTTGTACATTTCTTTATATTTTAGACATGTTCCAACTTTTCCCTAGTTATTTACAAAATTGACTTACATGTAGGGTACAACGTGTTGACATTTCATGCCAAGCCCAAAGGTATCTATGTAAGAAAATATGGAAATAATCCTGCTCTCTATTACACAAAAAATAAATGGGGAAATACCAATGATGCAACATGGGTCCAAACTTGAATGGACAACGATAGGTGGGAGCCATTTTTGAAATACACTAGAAGAAAAAAAAAGCTCTTGACACATTTTTAATGCACTTTTGTAATTGGACATCCATAGGGTAGTTGCAATCTGCAATTATTTGTTATTTTTAAATAAATGTTTGAGCACTTTGTGCATCCTTGTGCATTTTGATAGAAATTGCTAATTTTAACCCCTAAAGGACCATTGTTCTTCAAAGGACAAATGGGATTTTGGGCAAGTACTCACAATCTTAATTTTTGTCCTTATTTTTTGAAACTTTCATTGAAGATAAATATATTGATTTGCTTCATGAAAATAATTTTTTTTCAATCACCGTCCGGGACTAGAAGTAATGTCCAAATAGACTTTCAACTTTTAGGGAAAAAACTTTGAAGCAAAATAAAATCAAGTTTAGAAAGTTAATGGGTCTCAAAGTCTACAAATTCATCATGATGTCAATCAATGGTTCTCTAGCCCCTAAAGGACCGGTGGTGTTTGAGCATATCTCTTGTCTTCTAGACTAGCTCTTGTAACAAGCATAATTTCTCATTTGTGTGGAATAATTTTGATGATCGCCACAGTTGAAATGAAAGTAGACTTGTGTATCTTTCTCATGAAAAAAGGATCAATAAAATTGCGCTATTTTTGAGAAAATGCCACAAACATACATGCAATGATACAAAGATATGTACACATGCAACTCCATGTTTCATAATCTTTTGCAATTGCACATAGATATTGACTAAATATATCATCCTCATGAAATGCCAGTTGTGTGAAAACTTCTTTTGGTATGAAAAGATTTCAATAAGCTTAGTTTGAAAAAATCAACTTCACGTGGTGTTTTTAAGTACGTGCAGTGTTGTAAAAAAATGGACCAAATTACAAAGAAATGTTGAGCAATAAACACGAGTAAGTATTCTGTGACATGTAATAAAAACTTATCTAGAGGATCTACTATAACAATGCAAATTCTAATTAATGTCAAAGTAAAGATTGGTAGACTTCAAGCACAAAATAAGTTGTGTCTTAAATGGAGTTCTCAACCACTACCAACATTTTTTTAGTATTTCTAACTTTTAATCACAATGTTCTAATATTTTACCTCAACGGTATTTTTTTTAATCTTTTTGACTATTCTTTGGTGTTATGTGTCATTTGATTATTCTCTAATATTACCAAAAATAGGAAGTCGATTTGTAGTGGATAGTAGATTGTATTGATTGTAAGACAAAGACCATCTTTTGATATTCATTCATTAATCTCTTTATTAAATACTAAAGATCTAGGTGTCATCCCCTTTATTACTAAATTATCAATTGTTGTTCTTMTGTACATTTTTCCAAATAACTTGTACATGAAAAATTCCATGAGATCTTATAGGATGTGTTTTTTATGAGCAATGTCATCCAAATCTGATATGAAAAACACATAATTAAACATTCAAACAGTCAAATTAGTATATTGTCCTTATCCAATGAGGCATATATCGTCACATCTCAATTAGTTATCTATGAAGGATTTTAAATGATATGGCTTTCTTATTTTTACGCTCACTAGTGCAAAAAAATTATGACAAGCAAGAGTCTTACCATCAAAGGATATCATTTTCACAAAAAAAATCCTATTTGTTTAATTAAACATTTAAACATTCAAATTTGTCCTTTTACTTCTTTTCTTCTTACCCCGTAGAAGACCATGACTACAAGGTTACCAAAAGGCTTATGGAACTACATTTGCAAAAAATTCAAAATGTGAACCTCACTAACAACTTGTGAACTACAAAGAGACCTCGAACAATTTTTTTCCTCTTTTATTGATACAATCCAATCAAGAAATGATCATTTGAGCAAATTTTGGTGAACTTTTGGAGAATGGTAAAAGACACTCTAGGCCATTACTTCATATCTTTGTATCTTTTTTTTTCCACACCTCAAAATGATCCAAAACAAATTACACATCAAATTTATGACAATATGTCTCCATTGAAAAAAAAAATTAGAGTTTTTGGGAGCACTTTTGAGCATTCCAATTTCACCATATGTACAAAGTACTGCCTAACAAAACATCTTTCATCAATCTTATCAACGATGACACTTTTTCAAAAATTGCGCGATTCTGTCAATCTCTTTTTGAAAGGCTAGTCATGAAAACAAGAGCTATGCTCTTTCTCCCTCTCTTGTAGGAATTGAAATGATATCTCACTTGTGTTTTCCACTTAGACACACTCATCTTTAATTTAAATTGCAGTCCCTAAATGACTACAAGAGAAAGGGGTGTTTTAAGTATAGTCCTAGAGATGAGATTTTAAATAATGACCTGTAAGGAGTCTTTTAAGTGAAAATTTACTAAAAATTACTTAAAATCTTATCTCTAGGACCATACTTGAAACACCCCTTTTTCTTGTAGTGAATGCAAGCAATCAAATATGAAAAAATTGCTAGTAGAAAAAAAAGCCTTGGGGCACAAATTCCCAAGTCCATGGCTTGGTGCTCCACTTTGGACAAGTGGAAATCAAAACGGCCAATGAATCCTTGTTGTTCATGTTTGGCCCTTTTGACTACAAATCACTCTAATTTTCTATGCTTAACCCTTAAACTTCGATGTGGACGTTTTTGTATCCAATGAATGACAAAAAAATCTTAAATGTGTAGGACATAAGTGCAACTATTCATCTTTGGAATTTTGTGTTGAAAGGGCAAATTGTGTGAAATCTCCCCTTCTCAACAAAAGATTACTTTGACTTCCAATGAGTGATTTTGGATTTTTTTTAACGAGTGATTCCCATGGTATCAAAATGGATGATTTCCATGGTTACCAATCCGTCCATCCTTTCAAGGATTAAAAACTCTTAGGAGCAAATAGTTCTATTTTTTTTTCGTGCTTGAGTTTGGCCGGAGTGAACAGACCCCCTTGCTCGGCCACTCGGTAAAACCCTGAATTTTTTTATTTTCCACGCATAATAGAATTTGCAAGTTTTGAATTCATATTTGCAATCAGAGGCATCAAATTAGCTAGGAGGAGTGTAAAACGTAAATTAATCGAGCACAAAATAGGGGTCTTTTTATTTTAATTGCACTCCTGGAATGATTTGGAGTGGCCAAGCGAGGGGTCAGTTCACACGGCCAAATACATGCGCTTTTGATAGTACAAACTCAAGGCCGGGTGAACTGGACCCCTTGCTTGGCCACTCCAAATCATTCCAGGAGTGCAATTAAAATAAAAAGACCCCTATTTTGTGCTCGATTAATTTACGTTTTACACTCCTGTGGATAGACTATTTGGATTTAATTCTTTACCTTTATGTGGGTATTTTTGAAGTTTTTGTGTGTAATTTGTATTTTGTTGGTGTGTATGTATTTCAATTTGGTGTTTTTGTGTATATTTTTATCGATTTGGAATGTGATTTTTGGAGTTAATTTTTGAAATGTCTAGTCCAAATAGGAGTACATTGTTGTTGTGTCAAATTGTGTTTGGAGTGAGCCAAGTTGAAAGTTAAATATTGATTGAGTAAGTTTCCAAGTTGGAGTGATGCAGTAGTATTCCAAGTCGGAGGATAAGTGTATTTGTGTCCTAATTAGAGTCTAATGGAAGTTATGTTTTTGTGGTTCTAATTTGGTAGTTTTTTTTGTGGTTAAGTTTGAAGTTTGAGTGGTTTGGTAACCGCTATTGGGTCCCTATTAGGTTGTCTCTGTCGATTTGGAAGGGACCCAGTGTTGAAGAGTGTCCACTGCTAGTCCCAGCCAAAGTGTGCTGCGTAATTTGTTTCAATTTGATTGTGTGTCTATGAATGTGAATTTGAGTGTGTTGATTGAACTATTGAGTCCCTAATTGGATGTGTGATGTTATGTATGTGGCTAAAGAATTTGCCGTTGATTCACTTTGGAGAGATGGAATCTAGGAGTGTGTTTGATTAGGAGTGAAATTTATGAAGAATGAATCGGTGTTAATGGGTGATAATGAGAATATGTGAGATGTTGTGGAAGTTCCCAATTTTAGTAGAAAGTTAAATCTATGAAGTACAAGTTGGAGAATTAGTTGTTGTGATGGTGATTGAGTAGATAATCCCATAATACTATTTGGAGTGAAGGTAACAAATTATAAGTTTGTGTGAGATTAAACTATGATAAATGTTAAACGGTGATGTATTCACCAATTTGGAAATAAGAAACATGTTCAAGCTGAATTAGGTGTCTTTGTTGTGTATGATTTGATGAATGATTTAATGTGCACATGTGTATTATGGAATTATTTGAGAATGGAGTATGATGGTGTTAGTCAAACTATGTGTGAGTGAATTATATATGCAATGTCGTTGTAGATTGAGTGATTATTGATTTTCCAAATTGGGTCATAGTCTTCTATTTTGGGATTGTATTACCTATTTTAGATATTAGTCCTATTAGCATAGATTCCCTACTTGACACTCTCCCTTGGAACGAACTTATTATACTAATAGGGTAATTTTCAATTTGGTCATTATCCTTCTTCAACAACTCCTCTCAACTAATTTGGGGCCTCTGATTGCAAATACGAGTTCAAAATTTTCAAACTTTATCATGCAAGGAAAATGAAAAAAAAAATCAAGGTTTTCCCGAGTGGCGAGGCAAGGGAGTCAATTCACCCCAAACACATATTTTTGGTTCCAGATTTGAGTTTTTTTCKGTCCAATCAACATTCTCTGTAATTCATCAAACAAATCACCTGCTGCAGATTCTTCAGGCCGGGGTGGACATAACATTCTCAACCTTCATTGGGGGGGTCCCTTTTGCTCCCTCAAAATCTGGACCCCCCAGCAACAAAGAACTTGAGCGCAACCAATCAGGGCATCTCCCATTCTGACAAAACAGTCAAGCAAGAGCTGGTAGCCAATAAGATTGACAGTATTTTAAGTGAATTCCTCCCCTAGGTATATAGGGGAGGATTATACCTCCATCTGAGGGGAGGTACAGTAGCTCCTTAAGAATGTTATGGATTGGCCCCCTCACTGAGTCGCCTCAAGTAATTCCAGGGGTGCAAGTAAAATAAAAAGCCCCGTATTTGGGACCCGGTTAATTTACCTTGTACATCCCATGCGACTAACTTGGGACTCTGATTGCAAATATGAATTCAGAACTTGCAAATTCTATCATTTGAGGAAATTAAAAAATTTCAGGGTTTTCTCAAGTGGCCGCGCAAGGGGGGTAGTTCACCCCGGTCCATATTCATTACCATGTGGCAGAAAGAGGGACGAACTAAAAGCGGCCGGGGTGGACTAGCCTCCTCGCTCGGCCACTCCAAGTAATTCCAAGGGAGCAAGTAAAGTAAAAAGCCCCGTATTTTTGGGTTTGATTAATTTACCTTGCATATCTCGCCTAGCTAATTTGGGGCCCCTGATTGCAAACACGGATTCAAAATTTTCAAATTCTATCATGCGTGAAAAATTAAAAATTTCAGGATTTTCCCGAGTGGCCAAGCAAGGGGGTCAGTTCACCCCGGCCCTAAAAGCCTTGAAGCCTTGAACTTGCCGAATATCTTTTATCCCAGTGAGCTGGCTAGTGAGTGAGCGCAAATGATCCCCCTCCCCGGAGGATGGAGGCCGACTCCGCGGACAACCACCGGGACGTCCGTCACTCAGACCCCCAATCTCTCGGACCCCAGGAGAGGAGAGGAGAGGCTACTGATTTTTCCTCCCTGGTCTGTCCGCGACCGTATCCAAGTCCACCAAGAAAATCGCTTTGTCAACATGCTCTCATCAATGAAAATCTAGAAATGCTGGCAATGCCATTTGGTAGAAGTCTGCCATGCCCCCCAACCAACTTACATGGGTGTAAGCTTTGGCACGACGTGCGCGCAAGCAAGCTAGCCAGCCACCGACGACGGACCGACGGGCTCACTCTTTAACATAGTTTTTTTTGGCTCTTTGCTTTAGAAATGGCAGTTTTGAGTGTTTTTTGATGGAAGAAAGGCCTTGGGACTTGAGGGGTTTAAAGAAAAATAAAATAGATAATTGGAAACCTATTTTTGAAGTTGGTTTGAATTAGCATTTAATTTTTTCAGTCCCCAAATAATATCCAAAATTCATTGAGAAAAACTTGGTAACCTATGCCCTTTTAACCCCTAAGTTCCTAAGGCCATTTTTTTGTCAAAAAAGACTCAAAATTCCCATTTCTCGTGTATTCACCCAAGAAAGAAAATAAAAATATTTTTTCAAAATCTAATCAGAAGATCTTATACTTCACTATATGGTAAAAATCATGTGAAGTTTGATTGTATGGATTGAAAGATATGAGCATTCAAAGTTGGAAAATAGAATTTTTTTTAACCTTGGCTTACAGTTTTATATGATTTCAACTGCCTTTTGTGGAAACTTTTTCCACTAAAGACTTTGAATTTAAAGTTTTTTGTGTTGAAGAATTGAGTCAAGAGTCTAGCATAAAAATTTCAAAAAAAGAATACTTGATTTTTATTCTTTAAAAAATTGTTAAGTAGAAGGAGGTTCAAGATTGAACAAAAAACAAAATTGTTGATAGCTCTAGGATGGGATTGAACCCCAATAATGCCAACAATAAGATTGTTTGAGCAAGCAAACTTAGTCTTGTTGGACAATTGTTTTTGAAAAATTATGAAAAATGCATTCATAAATGAAATCTATAAGTTATTTTTTCAAGAAGATGCTCTAATTGCCCGAAAAATAAGATTGTCCATAACATATCCAAAAGGAATGAATGAAAGCTCCCCATGATGCTTACAAAAATTACAATTTACAAGGAATCGAATTTTTAAAATTAAATTTTTTTAGCGTGAGATGGTTTCTGCCTTCCGCACCTAAAATAAGGACTTTTTGTGCCATAACTTTTGCTCTCTATCACCAATTGAAATAAAAATGATATTCTCACAAACCTACTGTGTTTTCCTATCTTCACAATAAAATCCAAAAAATCATGATAAACATTGAGATTGTAGTAGCCTGCCCAAAATCCATTTTGTCCTTTGAGGGGACACTAGGACTTTAGGAGTTAAGAAAATACTTTGCATTCATAACCATTTATATCAAACATCATATTCCGTACATTAGTTCCATAATCAAGTTAATTATTAGTGCATCATGCCCTAACTATTTTATATCCCATTTTATTCCTTTACACAGAAAATTAAAAAAAAACAAAACAAAAAAACTAATGGTTTCTAAGAAGCTACCCGACCCTTCTCTTCTCCAAGTAGTCACAACACAAATAAAAAAATGGCATTATTTCTTCTTTTTTTTGCAAAAGAAAATTGAACTATAAAACAATCAGTGAATACGCACTAGCTGAATGACCTCGTTCGTCCAAAATCATTTTCAGGATAGAACTGCAGGTGTCGTCGTCTCATTTGCTGGACCCATTATTGGAAATGATAGACACAACAAGAAAAAAAAATCATGATTTGTCAGCAAAGGGACAAACCAACTTGATCCACGTACTTCTACATTTTTTACATGCTCTCTAAAATTACTGGAGCATTACCATTTCATGATGTTTTTTGTTTGTTTCATTTTTTTTTTTTTTGACACAAACGAAATTTCATGATGCTCGAACATCATTCTCATGTTGTGTCAAAAAAAGGAAAAAAAAGCCATCATTCTCACAAGACAAGAGGAATCATTTCAACACACGTAAGCTTAATCATAATATCAAAAATGTGTGAGTGGGTTGATTTGCGTCCATCATTTCGCTCTTCTTTGGAATATGTTGGGAGACACCCTCAATCGAGCATATTCATTGCTGAACTGATGTCTAAGTTAGTGTCTCAACAATAACTGAACTAAGTAATTAAAATAATTGTACTTAATTGAAGCTTAATTACTGGCTAAGTGTCAAAGTGTGTGTGTATATCTAGTTGACTAAATGCTACTTTTGACCAAAAACTTGTAACTTTGAATTTTTTTTTCGAAAGTTGATCATCAGGACTGATTAATAATATTTGCATCCATCAATCCACATCTTTGGCTTTGGAACATGTTGTGAGGTAATGAAATTCCSTTTTGCAGCAATGAAATTCCATTTCATTTGTGTAAAACAAAAAAACAATTAAAGTTTCATTTCATTTGCTTCCAGAAGAAATATATATAGAGACACTCAATCGATGTCTGAACCAATGTTTGGGAAGAACTGACGGCTAGCTCAAAGGTTGACCGGTGGAAATGGGAAAATAAAAAAGCATTTGCAACTTGGAAACATCAGCAAAAAAATGGTAAAAAAAATCTACAAAATTTCATTCTAAGTAAAAAAATAGAGGAAATAACCAGACTCCATACTTGAAAAAACACTTCAATTTGGAAATTTAAAGGAAAATAGCCAGTAAGTTAATTCTCAATAAGCCTCCTGTTTCATTTTTTTTTTTTTTTTGAAACCTTCCTGTTTCATTTCTGTCACACAAAAAAAACTCAAAAAACTCAAAAAACTTCCCGATTCCCAAATGCTGGTTGGTCTGAACTGTTACTGTTAGTATCTATACAATAACTGAACTAATTAAGCTTACTGATTAAATGTAAGCCTAATTACTCACTGCTAAGTGTGTGCGTATCTAGTCAACGAAACACTACCTTTGACCAAAGTCCCCTAACCCAACTTAAGTAGCCCAGAAACAGATTCTTATTATCTTTTTTTTTTTTTTTTTTTTTTTGATGACGCAAATCAGATTCTAATTTATCAGACCATAACTAAATTAGTCTCCCTGGCCTTGCCTGGAGTGAGCCGAACTTGCACCATTCCCAGACAGGACCAGACCGCATTCATTTAAGTGTTTTCCCCGCAGAAAGTGTGCCATAATGTCCGTGCTCACTACCTTATTATTAGGGCTTGTTGCAACTTCTTTTTAATTTTTAATTTTTTTTAAAACATAAATGAAATGGAATTACATTGCCTTGCCCTTGTCGCAATTTCTCACCCACTATTAAACTGCAGCAGCAATAATGGGGAACTCCGTCCTCCTCCTCCTTGATCAATTCTATTCGGTCGGTCGTTTCCGCCTGCGTGTAATTATAAATATGTACCTTTTTTTTTTCCCCTTTCACCCAAACACAGAAAGAAAGATTATTTTTCCACCCAAATGGCATTGGACGGACTTGACTGTCATTCCGTGCAGTCAAGTGAAGTTTTTAAGTTAAAAACGGAATGGAACCGTACTTCGGATTGGTCAAGAGGAGCGCGAGCCAGTGAAGAGGGACTGTGTTCAGTTGTTGTTGGTGCTGTTGTTGTTGATGATGATGCCCCCAAATGGCTTGCTACATGACCATTTGTTGTAAGTTTTAGACGTCCTTTTTTAGAACCTGCTCCACTATCTTTCATTTGCTCTCCACTTGGTGCACTCGAAGGCTCAACACATGAATGAAACATGATAGGCCATATTAATATTCCAGAATTCTAGCATGTTCAAGAAATTTACAAACATTAGAGAATGAAGGCCCTTGGAGTAGTTTTGAAGAACTTTGGCTACAATATTTTGATAGCATGCTTGCGATAGGGCTTTGCTTATACCTAAACAACGTCAAAAGCCATTGTGTCTTGGTGTACCCAAAGGTGCATATGATCCAAGACTAATTTACACTAATATTTGAAATATGCGGTCTTGCGAGGCATACTAATTCAAAATGAAATCAATATAATGTGGTTTACAATGGTTTCATACTATCTCAAAAAATGTCACTATCATTTCACTTCATCTAGCTTCACTCAATTTTCATCTACTTGTCATCTAAATTTCATCCAAATGAACATATCAATGTTTAGACTATATTCACCCAAGTTAGTATGAAGGAACAATCSACATTAATTGAAACTATTTTGAGTAGTGAAAATTATTTCGATTAAAAAAAAATTATGACCATTTGCCCACTTTGAGAATATTAGTTAGTTGTATTCACTATTGTGAGTTGTTTTTAATTCTTTTAGGTTTGCCTAATGAGAGATTTATTATACCACAAGAAACAAATTCTTGCACACACACCACATTTTAAACCTTAACCCTTAAAGGACATTGCAAAACCATGGGACATATTATTATATTAAAACCCGTACATGAATTTCTTACAAAGTTCTGATTTTAAATGCGTCTAAGCTTAATTAAGAAAATGTAGGTCCAATAATCTGCTTTTGATTGGATTATTCTTTATTTTAAAAACTTAAAAATTATATTTTTTGTGACACTTTAAATGTAGCATCTTGAAAGCTTAAAATACACTACTTAAAAAACTTTTTCTTTTAAATTTTATTTGGTGCAAGTACAATACACATATTCTAAAAAATAGCAAAAGATATCAATTTCTTGCATATGCTTTGATTTTCACTTTTGCTAGATTGATAAAACTAGGCTGAAATCAATCACTTGTATATAGCTCACAAACAAAACTTGTAAAGTTCTCAATCTCATCTTCAAGGTTAAATTTTGATAGTGTCATTGTATTAATGCAAAATTCAGAATTTGAAAGCACTAGTTATTTCCGAGGTTGTTTCAAAATTTGTTGCAAATAAAAAAATAAATGATTTCGAATGAAAATTTATGTCGATTTGACAAAATCATTCCAATTTGATATGATAAAAAGGTGCTATAATTCTCATTTATTTGTTGTGATTTTTGTCATTTCATAATTTTTTTTCTCTTAGCTATTCATATGAAAATCAAATATAAATGTAATTTTTATATGTTCAATGTACTTTGGTAGAGTTTCTATAAAAGAATCAGAATAAAAATAGATAGACATGTCTAGATTATTTTCTACAATATTAATTTTGAATCATAAAAGCTACAAAATTCAACTATGATTGTACGTTTTAGTCTTGCTAAATACATTGAGGCTTTTAAAGGTTGATAAACTTTACTATGACTTTCTTTAACATATGCTTTAGATGGTCATTAATTTGAGAAGTAAATAGAATTTGTAAAGAAACAATACAAAAATCCCTTCTATCATGATTTAGCATAAATTCAGTACATTTTGGTGGCCTCATAGTAAGGGCGTTAGTAGATTTCTACAAGGTCCTTTGTTGATTATATTGTACAATCAATCCTCAACTTTTATTTCCTAGATCTCCAAAACACTTGTAGGAGGTGGACTCTTAGTAAGTTTGTTGAAAAATAATTATATTTTTAAATGTCTAAAAGCACAAATAGTTTAGATTCAACATTTGATGATTACTAATCTACTAGTACTTAAAGTCTTCCGTCATTTGTGGGTTTGAAACAATTATAATGCATAAATGAACTTAAAAAATGACAAGTGAAACTTTCACAATTTCAATCCCCTCAAAGTGTCTAATTACTTGTGCTACAAGATACTTTGCCGCTAAATACTAGTTCACCTTTTAAAAAATTAAATTTTCAGAACCTTTTCAACTTTGAGTTTCAAATTTGTCCATTGCAGTACTGTGAGAGTCTTTTTCCTTTAGCATGAATTTCCACAAACATTAAAGTATCTACTCAATTTCTTCTTAGTAGCTTCTACCAATGCAAAGCCTCTTTCTTTTTGGTTAAAAAAAGTCACTAATATATTCTTGCATCAAATACTAAGTTGCCATATAGATCTAGTAGGAAAACAATCCACATTCATTGCAGAGAAATTTAATGTTTGTAGATGAATTACATTCAATTTTGTTATTTATTTTTTAAGCTAAAAAAAATAAGCAAGGTGCAAATTTAATCATCACAAATTTTATTATTGTGGCAATCAATACCATACACTTGTACTTCAACATACACTTAATTCACATATTTTTAAAGTAGTGGGAAACTAGTGTCCTACTCACTAGTACGACAAAATTAATAGTTACATTCGTTTGTCCTTCTAGTAAGAGAGGAGGGGAATTTGTGTCCCGTGCAAATTAGTGTCACTACAACTTTTTGTTTGGGGGAAATGAAATGAAACAACACAGTGAATATTGAGTACTTCATTTCAACATGCAAAAATTGAATTCAAAATACTGTGACTCTCCTCTCCTCTACTAAAATATTGCTACACACAAATTAGTGTCAATACAAATTATTCTTTGGGAGCAAAAATGAAATAAGTAACACAATAAATAATATTTCATTTCAACCTGCACAAATTCAATTCAAAGTAGTGCAGCTCTCCTCTACTAAATTATTGCCACACGCAAATTCGTGTCACTACAAATTTTTTTTTGAGGGGAAATGAAATAAGTAACACAGTAAATAATACTCCGTCGTTCATTTCCACCTTCACAAATTCAATTCAACTCTCCTCTAGTAAATTGTTGGCACACGCAAATTCGTGTCACTACAAATTTTTCTTTGAGAAACAACACAGTAAATAATACTCCGTAGTTCATTTCCAACCTGCACAAATTCAAGTCAAAATAGTGTGACTCTCCTCTCCTAAAGTATTATTATTGTCACAGGTCTCCTCGCCAATAGGACGGGACAAATCCCGTGTCGTTGATGAGCTGTTTGCTTTGGGGAACAGTGGGCGCTGCTGTTGCTGCTGCTGCTGCTGCTGCTGCTGATTATCATCCTGGGCTGACGGAGCGACGACCAGATGGAGGATGTTATGTTTGGGCGTGATGGGCGGTTCCTCCTTTGGGCGACAACCTTTGTCCATCAAATGATAAAGGTCGTCTCTCCATCAAGTAACATGTCTGTGGAGGAATCAATTCAAGCCTTCCAACCAGGCCGCAGCAGGAGCAGCAGGAGGAGCAGCAGCAGCAGGATCAATGGATCCGTCATGGCCTGGAACTTCGCAACTCCTACAGTCCTACTGTAGAAACAGTGCAAGCCTGCAAGGAAAGGAAAGGAAAGGAAAGGAGGGCTTTAGTTGAACTTCTTCTTACCGAAATAAGTTACTGTAAATTTATTCAGGCAGTTCAATTCCTGCCCCAGGCGGGCGGGTTGGAAGTCATCGACAAAGTCCTGCAGCAGCTCTGTACACAAATCACACAAGCGTCACACAGTAGTAGTACCTTTTAGTATTACAGCACTAGTCAAAATTACAGTGGAGCCTTGTACAAAACAAAGTCACTGCGATGAGTTTTCTTTCTACTCTTCTCAAAAGTGAAACGAAAACCAAGGTCAAATTACACAAGCCACAGTAAAGGTATTACAGCACTATTCAAAATGACAGTGGAGCCTTCTGCTAACAAAACCACTTCTAGGAGTTTTCTTTCTACTCTACTCTTCGCAAAAGTGAAACGAAAACCAAGGTCAGATCACACAAGCCACAGTAGTAGTATTACAGCACTATTGAAAATTACAGTGGAGACTTCTACAAAACAAAGTCACTTCGATGAGTTTTCTTTCTACTCTTCTCAAA
Source organism: Pleurozium schreberi (assembly GCA_006891605.1). NCBI lineage: Eukaryota > Viridiplantae > Streptophyta > Bryopsida > Hypnales > Hylocomiaceae > Pleurozium > Pleurozium schreberi. The sequence continues at coordinate 31,608 of VACF01002484.1, read as the reverse complement.
AGTGAAACGAAAACCAAGGTCAAATTACACAAGCCACAGTCATAGTATTACAGCACTATTCCTTCGCTGTAAATCTTAAGGCGTAGAGTTCCAGCACTGATTCCAGGAGCGAGTCTAAGCCCTAAACCGACGTAACACGCTCATATACAGAGCACTCATAAACTGTGTCACACGTCAAGAATTAAGGGTTTTTAGGGCTTAGGGCTCAGAATTCCCATAACTTTGGCAATGCTTGAGGAAGAGTTTACAAATTGCATGACTTGATTAACCCCTAAAGCACTAAAGCACCGGGGTGTTTGAGCATACCTCTCGTTTTCTAGACTGACTCTTGTAACAAGCATAGTTTCTCATTTGTGTGGACTAATTTTGATGATCGCCATGGTTGAAATGAAAGTAGACTCGTGTATCTTTCCTATGAAAAAAGATCAACTAAATTGCACAATTTTTGAGAAAATACCACCGTTGAAAAGATTGATGAAAGATGTTCAATTAGGTAGTACTTTGTACATACGTTGAAATGGGAATGTTGAAATTGGAATGCTCAAAAGTGCTCCCAAAACTCTAATTTTTTTCCATAGGTACATGTCATCATGATATTATTGTATAATTTTTTTCAAATCATTTTCAGGGGTAGAGAAAATAGATGAGGATGTCAAGTGACAGCCCACAATGTCTTTTCAATTCTCAAAGAATTCACCAAAAATCACACACTTGATCATTTTTCGATTCAATTGCGCCAACAAATTGAGCATAACAAATCATTGAGGGTCTCTTTGTTGTTTACTAGCTGTTAGTGAGTTTAACATCTCAAATTTGCTAGAAATGCAGTTGCAAAAAATACATGGTGGCCTTGTGGTCCTTTAGGGGTTAAGGTAGACCAACCTATTACCACCTTGATTTGTAATTGGAAAATCTTGGGCCCAAAGGTAGTATGGGCACGTGTTTTTCATAGGTGTGCGCTTGTTTCATGAATTAATCCCAAGTGAAATTACAATTTTCTAATTTCTCTAAACTTCTAAAGTAGTGTGCCCTTAAATTACATAAATGTTTCGTAATTAGAGGCATACACATTCTATAAACAACCTAAAATTGCCATTCCATGTACCTATTAACACTTAACCTTTAAACAATGGGCTGGTGATTGTGGAAATGATAAATTTTGACACTATGGAAATCATTGGTCTAAAAAAATCCAAAAGCACACATTGAAAGTCAAACTACTTGTAGAAGAGTTTTCCTTTCCACCCTAATTCCGAGGATGAATAGTTGCACTTCTCTCCTATACAAGGAGATGTTCTTTCATTCATCGACCAGAAAATGGCCTTTGTGTTGTTTATGGGTTTAGTATTCACCAAGTAAAGACTGACATGTTACAAAGATGGAATTAATGCACTGAAATTGTAAGAAAGTAAATGGATTTGGATGAGTTCTATGGAAGAGATGGAGCCAAAAGTGAAATGGTAGAGATAGACAAATGTTTGAGATAGGTTGGTATATCCTAAGACAAATGCAGATGGTCTAAATGTCACCAAGGTATAGAAATTTCAACCGTACAACTTTGTAGGGTGCATGTTGTAAAGGATGTGAATCAATTTTGGAGTCATTTGGCCACATAGATTACAAGATTAAACAAAGTAATGTTTTAGTGTTGAAAAAGGATGGCAAAATTTTCCTAGCACACATCATAGGTGAAATTTGATTTCCAAACCTCTTCAATTGAAAAAAACCAAAACTATAAAGTGCTTCAAAATCAACACTCAAATACTTTAACAAAATAAAATAATATTCAAATGAGTCATTGTATTTGCAAAATGGCTTTGAAATGTCAAAACATAGCTAAAARAAGTTGCAAAATAACATTTAAGGCTAAACCCCTTCTATTAAAATGCTTTAAACATCATAACTTCTATTTTTATAAAAAATTTGAACAAATGGAACGTTCCATTGCAAACCCTTCTATTGGAATGCTTTTCAAACATCACAAYTTCTTGGATTGATATGAAATTTTGAACACACAAAATAGACTAGTATGTGCAATTTTTTTGTATGAAGAAGAAATAGGTTGTTGAAGTTCATTGTAATCCAAAAAATTGACAAWTGTTTGGATTTTGAACTTTATATGGTTCCCAAACATTCAGAACGATTTGGATTCACATGACAATCTAACCACAATAACTAATCTAAGGGAAATCTAATTGTTTCTGTCTAGATGCACTTCATTTGGATAGGGAAAAAAAACGTCATGCATTCCTAAAAATTTAGARGAGGCAAGGCCTAATTTGGTATTGGGCCTTATATTTGGAGAATTCAACTTACTTTTATATGTATTGAGCAATATGAGTAGAGAAGAGCAGTCACTATCACCATATTTGCTCCCCCTTCATCCAAATGGAGATAGAAATAGGAAAGAATTGGCARGGATGCTCTTGGCACTTGAATCCTTTCTTGAATTTTTGCATATTTCATCTATATCTTTATAATCATACATTATTTACCTCAATTTCAGCATATATAAAGTGTGATTTTAGAAGTGAAGCATTGGTTGGATGAATGAGAAGTGGTCACAATAGCCCTTGGACCCTCTTTATTCATCATCTAGAATTTGAATATTGGAGCGCTAAGGGATTACTTAGTTCTTATCCCTATAAAGATGGGTCTACAACTAATTTTTTAAGATTCAAAGCTCCTTTTTCTACGATCCCATTTTACAAGTATGTATGATTGAAAGTTTGTATTTATTTTTCGAAGATACCATGACATGTTTCCAGTGTGTCATAAAAATTTCAATTTTTTTGAGAAGATTGAAATTATTTTGAGTTTGTGAATAAAACGTGAAAAAATTATATCAAATACAGGACATGTAAAAATCTAACAATTTATTCATATTTATATATTATAAATCAATTTACTATGTTGCTTAAAATTTTTTTAAATCACTCCATGGTTAAAGCTCAAACTGTAATTAAAAAATAGGATTTTAGAAAATTCTCAAAATTTTCAAATTAAAGTAGAAAGTAGACTTGATAAGCTTCATTTTATTTGTTGGGCAAAAAATTCAACAAGGATCATTTTCACGACTCAAATCCACATAAAGAGTAGRGACCTATAAAATATCAAAATACACTATTTGGTGATATGTGGATCAAGCATCTTCTTATGTAGAAAATAAAAGAATATCACAGATTGAAAATTCAACAACATTCATTAGAAATGAGTTCAACCAACTCTTCTAAATAGAAAAGGATAAAAAAATGTTTCCTTTTCATCCTAGAGGCCTCTCTAAAATCATCCTACAAACACAAAATGTGTCGATTGGGAGATTCAAAATTAAATCTTAACCCTATAATGCTCCAACTACTAATTTTCAATTGATGGATGGATTTGTGAAGGTCTATGAGTATGAGTAKTATGAGTATGAATGGTATGAGTATGAGATGATTTTTTCATCCAACTCTTTTTGGAAAAGGCACTWAAGCCCAAAAATTGAGAATGGTATTGAACATTGTTTTCTGTGCATTTTTTATTTTCTTAGGTAAGATTTTTTTTTCACAAATCATCAAGTAGTGTATTTTGACATCTTCAAGATTCTTGCTCTTTATTTGAATTTGAGTCATAAAAATGTTCTCTTTTGATTATTTGAATTCAAATGATTAAATCGTGTTTTAATACTCTAATTTCAAAAATTTCAAAAATTCAAAAATTCATGACAATGCAAACTTTGGACTTACTAACACGGAGTGATGATTTTTAATTTTAGAAAATATGGTAAATGTTTTTGTGCCATGGTGATCTACACTACTACATACACGAATACAAAAGTATTCAGATTTTTTAAGCATATTTTGTATTTGATATGATTTATCTACAAATTTTTTCACAAATTTACAGTAAGTTCAAAGTTTCACAAAAGAAACTAAATTTTTCAAGACTTATGGAAGACATGTAATGACATCTCTAAAAATGAATAAAAATTCAATCATGTATATATAGTTGCAATATGGGAGCTTACAAAGAGAAAAACTTTGAAGTTTGAAATAAATGATCATAAGTGATTTAGTAATAAAAGTTTAGGAAGTTGAATATTGATTGTATAGTATAGTGTTTTTGTGCATTTGACATAGAAGGTGCATGGATTGATGTATACAATAGTGGCAAAAGTTATTTTGCACTCTTAAATGGATCTAATTATGTTACATGACACTTCTAATTTAGATCACTATTGCAACGTACATGTTTGAGGAGCTATGAAATTTAGTATACAGTGGGCATATATTCTACTTGTATGATGTTGTATTTGAGCATGATAGGATTTAAATCATAATATTTCATCCAAATGAAAAATAGGTTTGTTGAACTATCAATCCAATGGTGTACACGGGGAGGGGATATTGATCATCACGTATTTCAGTATGGACAAATATTATTGTATTCTAGGTGTCAAACATAATACCCAAAACAGGGTTCACTAGAGCCGTTAGAGGATTAAGCCCTTGATGTCCAAATTCATTTTGATTAATTTTTTGCCCAGGGAGATCACTCACGATTTTTAGAAAACTATGTGAGTTAAAAGATAGGGTCCATTTAATTCAAAGGGAAAAATTTTTATATAATTTTTAGAGCTACCATAGGGTCTATGAAATGCTACATCCTCTAATATATATAAAATAGGGTATGTAAAAATATCATACACTAGGAATTTTTATTATGAAGTTAGCCTTGACAGATAGGAGTTGTATAAATTTTTTATAGTATAATGAGTATGAGTGTAGATAAATAATTTTGTGCGGAGGATAAAACGTGCACAATCCTATAAATGTTGGGGATTTCCTCTATCAATTTGTCACTATTGTTAGATAATTTCAGCTTGTCTATGAAAGTGTCAAAATTTGAACAATGCAAGGGCAATCAAAAAAATTAAGTATAAATGTAAGACATTGGTCTTATAGTGTATATTGTGTGCATGAAAAAATTGGACATATAAGTTTTAGATGTAAACTAGCCCAACTATAAAAAACATTTGAAGAATTTATAAAAAATTATAGGGTATTAGAAATATGCTAGTAATATTTTTTTATGTAAAAATAGGGTCAACTTAAGTATAACAATCAAGGTAAATAGCCCTACATCAAATAACCTCTTAACTCAGGTGTATACCTTAAATTACAAGGAGTGATCTCCTCGAGTTTTTTGCATGTTTTTGTGAAAAAAACTATCTTTATGAAGATGTGTTTATTTCACAAATTTTATATCAAATTTTACAAAGAAAGTTTGATTTTTAAGTATTCAAACAATACTTTGGAAAAAAAGATTTTGTTTAAACTGACAACCTTGAGTGATTTTTAGTTGTCACAAGGGGTTACTTCCCAACAAATTAGGCTTCAAGAAACAACCAAAATCCATGTGTCAATTTTTTTACTTTTTTTTATTAGTAAAAAGAAGGGTTGAAGAACCCAATTTTGGCACTATCAAAGTATAATTACGTAAAACAAGTTGTCTCCAATTATGTCATATAGGCTCTTTTGAGGTGTTTCCAATTTGAATTTAAACCATCATTGTAGAATGTCTTCAACTCTATGCATGTCAATTTATGGCTCTAAATAATAGAGATCTTAATGACTATGTCAAATCTATCAACTAAAGTTGTCTATCTCCTATTTGCACCTTGACCATACCAAACATAGTTACTTTRCATTCCATCATTTGTTGATGATTCCATCGACAAAGACATTATCAAGGCTCATGACATTGAACTTCCAAACATGCGCTGAAAATAGATATTTTGACACAAATTTCAAGATCAAACTATCTAAAAYTTCTCATTTAACTTGATGCAAAGAGAGGTATGTATGCATGATATGAAAGCTTCATGTGATCATCTTCTTGTTTGTTTTATGAAATTTGAATTCTTCTTTTGCATTTCTTGTTTTGCTAAAAATGCCAAGAAAACCAAGCTCAATTTTTTTTTCTTGAGATTTCTATTAGAACTTGTATACATTTGTTAAACTTACCCTCCAAGCATCCCACAGACAAAAAATGGCCTCTCCAAATTTATTTTGAGATCAAAGAAACCTAGACCTTGAAGGTACTGCACTAAAGAAGGAACAACAGGCTAGATTTGTACTTCAAAGCATCTCTACACTAACTCAAGGAACGTGGGCGCCAAACGAGAAATAATTGTGGTTTGGCGTCCCTTGTTCAAGAACCCATTTTATTCAAAAAATTGTGGTCCCACGGGAAGGTTCACTAACTAATGAAAAGTTCACTTATAACTACTCGTTTAATATTTTGAAGAGAATCTTTGACACTTTTGAAAAGAGAAGCTTTTCAACACGTGGGATTAAAATGACTATTAAATAGCTTAGCACGCCACGGCCAAGACTTTCTATTTGTCTTGAGGCCTCACCACTTTTTGAAATGGCTGGTACATCACTTTTCATTTGGCGTGCATGCTGTGGGGTCAATTTCTTAGACACGACCCAACCATTGGTTGTGTTGAGGCCCATTGGGACCATACCATGGGGATGTTCAAAGTGAGGAAAAAGAATGGGGGCAATTGGTTTGGGGCATTATACATCCAAGTGCGGCCAAGGCATTCAAGGAAAGTATAMGAAAACAAAAGAAACACATTTTTATCACATTTTAGTAGAGGGTTGCATTTTTTTCTTGTAATAAATAAAGATAGGAAACTAATTTTGTAGTTCAATTTAGAATGTGAGCATTAGGAAAATTTTCAGGGCTATTAAGACTTCATTTTCGGCACCCGTACAATGCTAATACAGAAAAATAAAAAAATAATTTAAAAAAAAAAATGTTTTTTAAAAAAAGAAAAAAAAAAAAAAGAAAAAAAAATAGTTAATCTGATTTCAAATTTTGAAAAATAAAAAATTATTTTTTATTTTTTATTTTTTCTGTAATTGCACCGTAAGGGTGCAAAACTCGCAGTCTCTTGGAGGGTTGAAAATTTTCCTAATGGTTGTAAGTAACATAAAAAAAGCAGCTAAAGTGGTATGTTCACACTTTGTGTTAATGAGTGTTGTTATTCAAGATCTTAGGAATGAATGAGACCTACTTCTCAACCGAATTCACATTACAAATATYACCCTTAATACCAAGTGCAAACATGCCTTAAGATAAACTAGGCCATTTCCGTTCAATACTTAATTTTGCTATCCTATTTTGGGCACCAATTCCATCCAAATAGTTATCCAAATTTGTTTATTTACAAAAAAATCATTACATGAATGCCAACAAGGAGTATTGTGTCAATCCTTTAATAGCAGACATTGAAGTACCATTGGATACATGGAAGAGTGATTATAGGTTGTTTAAGTTAGAGGATGTTCATGACTTCATTCTATGAATGGTTTTGTAAGTTGAGGATAGACCTCTTCAAAAATTCATAGAATTTACAATTTTAATCAAAAAATTATAATTCCACTTGGGTTTGATTCATGAAACAAGTGCACACCTCTCAGAAATATGTGCTCCTACATGCCCCTCTTGGAGTTGGCCCCAAAATATTCAGATTGCTTCAATAGTTTGCACGGTAATAGGCTTGTCTAACTTACCTGATTAGCCCTTGCAGGACGAGGCGGACATTTTTTGTCCTTTGGATGACAAAAAACTCATCTTGTGAATGGATACTCGTCATTTTTCTTCCGTTCTTTTTTGAAAGTGACTACGCATATGTCAATCATCATGGGAAGTCAAATTTAGTGTCTTTAATTGTTTCCCTATTTTTAGGTAGCCCTAATTCTATGAAGATAATAAAGATTTTGACATGAAAGTGTTTTGTGCCATGCCGCCCTTTTAGCAATTTTGGAATGGGTAGCATCAGTATTACTTTGTACCTCGGTCAAGCACTACATAAGTACATATTGCATCCCGGCTTTCCCCGCGGTGATAGGTCCGTCTTTTAAGGGTGAGTATTTCTGGAAATGCTCAGTCTCATGAACTGACAGGACGATGAAGTCTGCCGCCGATGATTTTCATCGACGGCCCGAGGAGAGCTTCGGCTTCCCCAATGCACCCTGTCCTGTTTAACTTCGAGCTCATCAGAGCTGCGTCGTCAATTGCATTGATTTCGTGATCACCAGGTCCAATTCAATTCCACGGAACTGCGTGCATCGCCGGAGAAAGATCCAGTGGACTCGTCGCTTTCTACGTGAGCTTCTTAATTTTCATGGCGGATTGTTGTGCGGATTGCTTGGTGATTTGAGCTTAAGATTTAGGGTTTGGACTCAGCCATGGGGTTGAAGGAGAAAGGAGCGGACGGGGACGCTGTTGGACCAAGTGGAGGTGGTGGTGCGCATGATGATGACGATCACGGGGGTGAGACTGCTCATCGGAGCAAGGATGGCGATGAGGTGAGCCGCTGGCCGATGAAAGAGGTTTTGGAATCACCTAATCGGGAGTAATCACGCATCGGGAGTGAATTGAGCTGTTTAGGGTTTATTCTGTATCCTATCTCTGGCCTCTGGCGGATGAGAGTTCTAAATTTTGTAATGCAGCGTGTTGCTTGTTTTTCATGCGAGTTTATGCGGTTTTTGATTATCGGGTATCGACAATTTCGATGTCCTTTCCATGGCGACTTCATGCGGTTGAAATAATTGAGAGTGCTTTCAGCTTCGTTCTTTTCAGGCTAGTGTCGTTGATGTAGAAATTGCAGTGCTGATTTTCCAATGCGGATAGGTAGGAGCGAGCTGTGAGGATTTTCATCGTCTGCTTTGGCTGAATTGATCTGTGTAGGGTTTACTCTGTATCTCATTGGCAGGAAACTCTTGCCTCTAGTGGACGAGAGTTTTAAGATGTTGTAATGCTGCGTGGTTCTTGTATTCGTGCGGGTTTATGTGGTTCTTGAATCTAGGAAATCTTATTGAGAATCAATTTGAGGTCCTTTTCGTGGCGACTGTATGCAATTGAAATAATTGAGAGTGCTTTCTGTGTCGTTTTCTAGACTAGCGTCGTTGAATGTTAGACGTCGCAGTGCTGCCCTCGATTTTTCTTTTAGGAATGCCGTGCGACAGCTGTGATCGTTTTCCATTTCTGGACTGGCTGAATTGAACTTGTTAGGGTTTATCCTGTATCCTCTGGCAGGAAGCTCTTGCGCGTGCAGAGGAGCTGAAAAAGTCGGCGGAAGCTAAGCGTGCGTTGCGTCAAGCCAATTTAGCGCCGGATAGACCTGGTAATTGAATTGAATTGGCATGTAGGCAACCGAGGTGTGGCTAGATATTGGATTGTGTTAGACGAAGTGAGCGAGAGATCTCTTCTTTTTGAAACTCATATGGGATTTTCTTTTGAGTCCCTTTCCACAACTGTGCAAAGTCTTGTAGTCAAGGTTTTGGCATGGAGTTTAAGGTTTTACTGTTTTCAGGGTAAATTTCCGAGCCCTAACTTTTTCTTTTAGAAACTTGTTGCTCTAAACTGCGGGTGGGATCAAGCCCTAATGCATGTTGCTGCGATGACATTTAGGAATAAGGAATTTAGGTTTTGAAGTGCGTATGTGTGTCACGGTTTGGATACTTCAACGCAAATATGTTAGTCTCCTGTCTGAAGATATTTTAGTCACTGTCTTTGCTTGGTTGACCATGRTTATCAGATGCCAGCTTCTTCAAAACYTTAGATTCAAGCATMAAGCGCAATACAGCGGTGATCAAGAAGTTGAAACAGATCAATGAAGAGCAGAGAGAAGGTCTACTTGAAGAGCTTCGGGTTGTGAATTTGAGCAAGTTCGTAAGTGAAGCAGTGACTGCAATTTTAGATGCGAAGTTGAAAAGCTCAGATATTAATGCAGCCGTGCAGGTACCGACCTCTTCTTCTTTCCTTTGTTTACCCCTTTCGAACATGTGGCTTCAGTTTCGAATAAAATCGACTATGTAGGTCAGTGTCATCTGTCTTTGACATCATGTTGTGAACGTAGGTCTGCTCTTTACTTCACCAAAGATACAAAGACTTTGCACCAACCCTTTTGGCTGGGCTGTTGAAAATTTTCTTTCCTGCCAAAGGAGATGAAATCGACGGTGATCGTAGCTCACGGGCAATGAAGAAACGTAGCACGCTCAGGCTGTTGATGGAGCTTTACTTCTGTGGAGTATTTGAGGATGGAAGCGTGTTTGTCAGTATTATTAAGGATCTCACGAGCAATGAACACTTGAAGGACCGGGAAACTACTCAAACCAATCTTACCCTTCTGGTTAGCTTCGCAAGGCAAGGTCGGTGTCTTCTTGGCCTTCCTCTAAACGGGCAAGATGGACAAGAGGAGGTGATTTTCACAGCCACTTCGTTTGATTTAATACTGGGGCATGGTGATATTTTTTGTTTGTATACCTTTCATGTGATTTCAYGCTAGGTCCGGTTCCTATTTTAAAGCACATCCGTTAGTTGTGCTCATTCACTGTCCAAATCTGCTGGAAACGTCGAGATAGTCATGTTGAGATGCTTTCCGGAGAGAAATTAAACCACTCCCCTACGTTTTACGTATTGACAACTTATAACAGCTTATGATAAAAAGTTTCAACAAACATATTTTGAGCTGAAGCGCATAAAGTTGATGGGYTAACGCATCTGCATTATGTGTTGTWCTTCATTAAAAYCTTGATATGTGTGCAGCTTTACAAGGAGCTGAGTGTGACTACTGATCAGAAGAAACATTTGCGCAAGCTTTTTCAATCATTTCTGGATGCAGTGGTGGAACTCCTTCAGACAGAGCACGGGGTAATGATTTGGGTTGTCTTGTATTGCACTCTTTGTCTATTTTTCAGTTTAAGGCCATTACATTGTGCATTGACCTTTAATTACTATGAGAATCTGGCCTCAGCTTCTGAATCAAGCACCGTACATTCGGTCATAGGTTCTCACATATGTCCTTTTGTGATGGTACTATTCTTGTTGCCAGTACCATCCTCAGGCTGAGCTCCTAATATTTCGTCAACTTTCKTGATCTTGAATCATCAGAAGAAAAAGAAGGTTTGGATCGTTGTCTCCTAYGTATATGTGGAGCTGAAATTACAACTTCTGTGGCTTGTGTGAGATTGTGACAGGCGTTGCGGCAACTGGAATTAGAGAATGCACGAATGCTCAATGCTAAGGGAGAGCTAAGTGAGGAAAATGCTGCTGCGTATGAAAAACTTCGAAAGTCTTATGAGCACCTCTTTCGCAATATCTCTTCGTAAGCCTCTATTTTCAGTCGCTGTAGAGCAGTCATAAACAGTTRGCAGTGGAGCTGAGCTTGTTTAAGCATGCATTTAATGTTCTTCTTTTACTTCCGAGTTTTGCGTTTTATTGATTTGTMTGATTTTGATCAGTCGTGACTWTCCTTTGCGCAGTTTGGCTGAAGCAATGGATACGCAGCCTCCAGTGACGCCGGAAGATGGCCACACTACCCGTGTTACTACTGGAGAYGATGGGGCCTCCCAAGTGGCTGGAAAGGAGCCTGCTTCTCCAGAGCCTATTTGGGATGATGAAGATACACGTTCCTTCTATGAAAGTCTGCCTGATCTACGGTACATATTTCTTTACCACTTTTCTTCTTTTCTTTGGATTCATCAGCTGGGTTTAACAACTTAATAATGACTAATGATCCAAAATGATATTCGTCTCATTGTCCGTCAAATTTTGCTATAGTAGCCGATTCGCAGAGTTGGTGTAGGGTTTGTGTATTAATTTTGTCAAATTTCATTGTGTCGTCCTGATGATGAAACTTCCACGTGTTGCCAGTGCGTTTGTCCCCGCTGTTTTGCTTGGAGAGTCTGAACCAAAGGGGGTTGCAGAAGCTTCGCAAAAGGCTGCAGAACAAGTGGTGAGTATGCATCCTCTTTGTCCTCCTCATATTATATCCTGATGTGTTTGTGCATCTAGTAAGATTTRRATTCCTTATTTGGTGTGGAAAGTGSKTCTGTCYATGTATGATCGTCATTGATTCTTTGTTGGCAGGAACCTGAACAGACTGCTGGTCCAGTAGCAGAAACTCCTGATGTGATTCTGGAAACAGAGACTCAATCTTTGGAAACATTACCRACAGTACTAGASGATAAATCAACTTCTTCTGCTACTGAGAAACCCAAAGATAAAGACAAGGATGASAAAGATAGAACTCGGGATCCAGAGAAGGAGAAGCTGAAAGAGAAAGGCAAGGATGGTGAAAAAAAGCTGGACAAAGAAACCGAGAAGGAAAAAGTGAAGGGTGTTGAAGGTGCTAGTCTTGACAGTCTTCTTCAAAGGCTCCCTGGCTGTGTTAGTCGAGACCTCATCGACCAACTCACGGTATTCCTTTTCAATCTCTAATTTTTTTGAGAGTTGAAGTCTGTAAGTGGGCACCGTCCTCTGACGATATTTTAACGCTGTTTGAAAGGGTAGAGCTRAATTCTATTTGTGTATTCTCAGTTTTGTGCTTATGGATGTCTCATCTCTGAGCAGGTAGATTTCTGCTATTTGAACTCAAAGAGCAGCCGAAAGAAGCTTGTGCGCACACTTTTCAATGTCCCTCGAAGTTCTTTGGAGCTTATTCCATATTATTCTCGAATGATCGCCACGTTGTCTACATGTATGAAGGATGTAGCCCCTATGATTCTACAATTACTTGAAGAAGAATTTAATTTTCTAATGAACAAGAAGGTATGATGCAAATTYCTTTTCTTGAGATTGCTTGGCACGTTGATTGCGTGGATGCTCGGAACATTCTTGATTGATGGATTTGAATCTAGGTAGGAATTTAGGCGTTCTCGATTGTGTTTGCAAGCTGAACTACTAAAGCTCCTTGCAAGCCGAAATGGGTTTTGGAAAATTGGGCAGCTAAAATGAAGTAATACTGTTTGTTTTCCTCAATTTTTTTTCCGGGATTAGGGAATCAAACGAACTCCCAGGGAATCTAAGTCTTATGAAGACCCGAAGGTTAAAAAATAGTTTTGCGTTTAAAAAGTTTTGAGCCCCAGACTCAGCACGGACAACTTGGGCGCGCAGCATCATTTTGCTTTGAAAAGTGCATACTTCTTCTTCACTTGAGTGCTACATCATATTGTTTTGAAAATTTACTTACTTCTTCCTAACTTGAGATTGTAGTGAAATTTGAAGTCCTTAAAACTCGCAAAAACCAAAATCATTTGAGTTATGGGGCTAAGCCAGATTGGCAAAAGCCTGGGTAGTCGTGCAAAACACATTTTGCTCCACTTTACAAGCTTTGTTCTCACACATACATTGCCCCTCATACCCCAATTTTTTTTCAAATTTGTGACCCTAATACTAGTCAAGAGTAAGATCAAACGGTTGCAAATTCCAAATGTGAGAAAAAAATTTGATTTATAACCCTTTTGTAGATAGTAGTGAAATTTTGAAGTCCTTCAAACACTCTTTCAAAAACCAAAACCATCTGAGTTATGGGGCTAAGTCAGATTGTCAAAAGCCCGGGTAGTCGTGCAAATCACATTTTACTTCACTTTACAAGCTTTGTTCTCACACATACATTGCCCTCAGACCCCAATTCTTTTTAAATTTGTGACCCTAATACTATTCAAGAGTAAGATCAAACGGTTACAAAATCCAGATCTGAAAATAAATCTGATTCATAACCCTTTCATGGACAATGCTCCATTTTGGCAGTTTTGTGAGTATTTGCCAATTTTTAACACATGGATCTTTAGAGGTTAATCTACTAGAGATGATGAGATTGTTGATAAGTTACCGGTCTGTTGTCTCCATGGATTCTCTCTCGAGTTACATGAAGTTTTKCTTAGGATGTTTAGCCAGCTGTTGTTKYTCATTCTTTTCACCTGTACCTTTGCAGGTGACGATGAGTTGGAAGCAGAGGAGCTGGAAGGTGGAGCCGATACTGCAGGTTCAGAGGAAGAAGAGAAAGTGAAGGTGATGCAGAAGAAGATTCCAGAGTCCGACCCTGCTGAAGAAGCCGAATTCGATCGTGAGTATCGTGCTCTTATGCAAGAAAGCATAGATTCTCGCAAACTCGAAATGCGCTCTCGCCCAGCGCTGAACATGACAATCCCTCTCAACCTCTTCGATTCCAAGGATCATGGCCGTGGTGGCGGCACTGACATCGAGTCTGGTGACGAGGTTKTGGATGATCAAACGAGTGGAACTAGTGTCCAGTTTCGAGTTTTAGTGAAGAAAGGGAACAAACAGCAGACGAAACAGCTCCGCATTCCGCGTGACTGTTCTCTTGTTCTTAGTACTAAGCAGAAGGAAGCCGCGGAGCTGGAGGAGAAGCAAGATATCAAGCGACTGGTGTTGGAGTACAATGAGAGGGATGAAGAGGATCGGGCAGGCACTGCCCCGCAGCCTMTGAACTGGGCCACGCACCAAGGGACGCCTGGGTTAGGCCGTGGCGGCAGGGGAGGACACTGGGGAGACGGGGGCGGCAGAGTAGGAAATACTGCGAGGCAGAGACGCCCTATTGCAGCTGGMAGACGGAGATAAGGCGTACATTGTCAAGCTTCTCTGTCATCATTTTGAGTTTGGTAGCAACAAAAGGGGATGGCTACTCTGTAAGAAAATYCTAGAGGAAGAAAGTGCGAGCTCTGGAGAATCTGTTGTTGCTGAGAGGCCTTTGGGTGGAGTGCTACCACAGAGGTAACACTCGACTTGCGAACTTCCCTGGTGAGTTTTTTTTAATGGATTCTGATGTGCTACAGTATTTACTTGGGTTCTCTCTCTCTTATTGTTGGTTGCTGTTGGGCTCCAGTGAAATTTACAAAAGGGCTATCATGATTATGGTCTCAGAAGAGAATGGTTTCTAGGCAATATGGGTTGTGGRTTTAGAAGATTAAGCTTTACTTTGCAAATTACATTTTGGGCGTGACTTTTGAACATTCGCAATTTCGTGCCCTAWTTGTCTTGCTCCTAACTTAACAMTTGTGCTTCGGCAGGGTGATTTGGAGGCATGGTGAGGGAGTSTACTCCTGCCTTGTTTGCAACGAAAGATTATCACGTAACCTYCATCACCAGGAGTAAGAAACCATAAAATACTTTCTTTCATCTTCCGAGTATGTGGAGCTCAGTGTAGAGGGAATGTCGGAAATTTTGAGCTTCCAGAGTTGAGAGACCGTTTTTTGCAGGTTGTACACAAATGTTGGACCCACCTTGYCCAATGCAACTCTAGTTAGTGCTACGTTGATGTTGCCATGTGTAATATTTTGACTCAAGTCATGCAGTTTTTTTGACGTTCAACGGAGGTACTTTTACCTTATATTCACATTTTTTTTCAACTTTCAGTGCGTATTCTTTGGTGATTATGCAAGAAGTTATGTGCACCTTAATCCTTGCAGGACGATTTTTGTCCTTTGGATGACAAAAAACTAATCTGGTGGGTGGATACTTGCTAATTTTCATCCGTTCTTTTTGTGAACGGGACAACACATATGTCAATCATCGTGGGAAGTCAAATTTAGTGTCTTTAACTGCTTCCATATTTTTAGGTAGCCCTAATTCTATGAAGATATGAAGATAGTAAAGATTTTCACATGAAACCATTTTGTGCCACACTGCTCTTCTTGCAATTTTTTAATGGGTAGCATTACATATTAGTTAGTACAATTTTTTCAAAGCTAAACATGTGTGAACAATGTCTTTTCCCCTTTGTCAAGCATTACATATTGCACCCCACCTTTACTTGCAGTGATAGGTCTGTCGTTTAAGGGTTAAAAGTGTCCAAATGCTTAGATGCCTAAGGTGTGTTCACCATTTAATGAAGATGGTGTTCCTACAAAGTAAGGCTACTCATTATGAGGGACTGAAATTTTGGTTTGGGTAGATGTAGATAGGGATGCAATTGGGTCAGCAATAGACATGTCTCCTTTAATAGGTGGTCATTACTTCTTATCACTCAAACTTCAAAATCCTTCATTTTGTGCACTATGTTTTGTTTGAATGATCTTTCTTTTTTATTGTTTAGAGATAAAAAAAAACATGGCTTCTTTAAGTCACAAATTGCATGGTAATTTCTTAATTTTGAAGGAAAAGTGAAGAAAATTCATATCAAATTCAAAATGCACTTCCTTCTTTTGCATAATAGAGGTATGTCCTAATGTAGAACTAGTACGCCTAAAGTGATGGCTAAAGCCTCTATAATCACTAGATACGGTCACATTGTGGACATTGGAGGCAAAGATTGCAAATCCAGAGTACTTTGACAAGGTCAATGTTGAAGGCACTTCAACACTTGAGGTATTGTGGTTCACCTGGTAATCAATGACATTTGGAGTGGCTTGATGTGTATTTGTTTTTGTATGCTTGTGGACATGGTACTTGTTTCTATATGCTTTATGTTTTTTTTTGTTTTGAAGCACCTTGTGATTGAAAGAACTTCGTGTTTAAAGTGGATTATGTTTCAAACTAGTTTTTGCATGAGTACAACTAGATTTTGAATTTCACTTCCTTTGTTCAAAAACTTCTTCAAAAATCACTTTTTGATAAAAGAAAAATTTCAAATTGGTTCTTTACAAGTATATATAAGTGGAAAGCTTTTAATCATTCCATTTGGATTAGTGAGCTAAGAGTTATGAGAAGTGTTTTTTTTTCTGGCGAAATTTTGCCAGATTGTCAGAATTCTAATCTCTACTGGTTCGTCCGTCCAAAATATGTCCTGTACAATGAAGCTAGCAAGGGGGACACTGGTCCATAAAAAAAACAATGATTATGAGGAATTTTAGTTTGTGGGTAGGGTTGGTTTTTAGAGACTCCATAACTATCCACAAACTAAAATTCCTAATAACTCTTAACTCACTAATCCAAATGGAATGATTAAAAGCTTTCCACTTATATATAATTGTAAAGAACCAATTTGAAATTTTTGTTTTATCAAAAAGTGATTTTTGAAGAAGTTTTTGGGGTTGCCCGTACTGCCCAAAGTTAAAAGAAAATCACATATCATGCAATAACTTTTTAACAATGTAGTCAAATGTTATGAAAATTGTTGGGCCTTAAAGCTACTCCTCGGACACATGTTGTGTAAAAATTTCTAAGAAAAATAATGAAAACTCCATTCATAGTGAGCTGCCCAAAATTGCTATGTTGCCAAAAAACGCAGCTTGGTCCTTTAGGGGTTAACCCTTAAACGACGCCGCGGACGTTTATTGTCCTTTCGATGACAAAAAACTCATCTGGTGAGCAGACACTCACTAATTTTCATCCGTTCTTTTTTTGAAAGTGACCACATTTAAGTCAATCATCATGGGAAGTCAAATTTAGTGTCTTTAATTGCTTCCATATTTTTAGGTAGCCCTAATTCTATGAAGATAGTAAAGATTTTCACATGAAAGTGTTTTGTGCCACGTAGCCCTTCTCGCAATTTTTGAATGGGTAGCAGGAGGTATTGGTTTGTACAATTTATCCAAAGCTAAACATGTGCGTGAACAGTGTTTTTCCCCTCGGTCAAGCACTACATATTGCACCCCGCCTTCGCCCGCAGTGATAGGTCAGTCCTTTAAGGGTTAAACCAGAACCGACACTTACGACCCTACTACCGCCACMCCATGTCACTCCCATTCTAGCTACAAGCCCTCTCTCCAGGAGTCCAGGCCAGTTCAGCACCTCCATCTCTCAAGTGCCCCTGCCGGCCATGATCATTCCGATCCTGTACGTACATTGCTCATGTTCAGCATGATCGATCTCCAATTCCAGTTCCGCTACCCTAATCCAAGATCGCACACGCGGGCTTCCCCGAAAACGACACGAGCTCCGATCCCAAATCAAGTCCTCACATACATACACCTACTCAAAAAACTTCAAGCAACATAATTTTAATTTGGGCACCCAAACGGAAAAAATGTATACTCTCCCAAATATATGTCCATATTTTGTGTCTCCATTTTAATAACATTTGTTCAAAATTGACAAAAAATTTCCTTGCAACACTTCTATTGTTTAATAGATGGAAGTAAGCTGGCCCTAAAAAATCTAACTCAAAAAAGGATCCTTCAAAAACAACTTGAATAAATAAGTTAAATAAATATATAGTGAAGGTGTTACTCAAACTAGCTTTTCGGAGTCCAACATGGGGCCCTAAAAGAAAAGATGCATCATGTACACCAACTACTTAGAATTATTGAAGTTCTAAATGAATAGACACTTCATGTAGGTTAACCACCCCCAAGAAATCGCCCGTTCATTTCCTAGGAGAGTTATGCGGCGCAATGCTTGATTACGCGGGCAAACTTGCGAAATCGGGCATTACAGATTCTTCATCCAATCTTGTTATTTCATCCTGTGTGTTTCATCCAACTTCGATTTCCTTGCTCGTGATTTATGTCGGGCAATGTCCCTTATCGGTAGGCATTTTGCGATATAAAGCACCTCCTTGTCAAGCTCCGCCCTCCTTGTTGGCTCTTAAAAAAGAGAAATGCCCTCCTCCTTGGGCATTGCCCTATGCGTAACACCCAATTGAAACACGATCGACCCCGAAAAGTCCATTCAATTTGTCCCTGGCCAGATGCATGATCACTAGATCTAGTGTCAACAATTACTCGATCACAAGGAGATATTGGAGATTGCATACTTATGAGAAGGAAGGAGAGGCAGCAGTGAAGGCAAATCGAAGGCCATGGAGCACGCGCGGGCAAAGACAAATGATGAGCTTTTGACTAGGGCTTTTTTTTTGGCTTTTTGGTGCCAAATTGCACTCAAAAAAATAGTTTGGCTAGAAAATGTCAAAAAACTTGGATGAAATTGCCAAACAACTTTGAATTTAAAAAAAATCTTAAATGAAATCTCCAGATTGTGAATGAAAACCATAGTATACATCCAATATGTGGATGAATGTTGTAATTTGGAGCACCACTATAAGATTTAATGTCGCCATTATGGCACTTCGTAAAAAATGAAAAAAAAAGCCCTGCTTTGGAGTCTTGAAAGGAGGCGGGGGAGAAAAGCTGGCGAAGAACTGGCTGGTCGCTCCAATGTGTCATCCAATCAGTTCCCATCCGAATTCAATGCTTGAGCGTGTTGCCTCGCTTGCTTTATTCATTTTCCTGCAGGGGGATATGTTTTTCTTCGACGGAACTGCTCCGATTTGTCATCCATTCAGTTATCATCCGAATGCAGCACTTATGTTTGTCATCTATGCACATGCTTTTCATTCCTTGAAATAGCCACGAAACTTGGGGGTGAGAAGAAATTGTCACAAAAGGCAAAATGTGAGGCCGACTTGGCTACTAAGGTATGAGGTCCTAGAATGGAGCAAGTTCTAGAACCAATCAAGCTCTAGAGGTACATTTTGCACTCTCCAATGTACAAGCAATCTACATTTGAGGAGGTGGTCGGTTTAAGAAGAGCCCATTGAAATGCATTTTTCTGCAACTTCAAAAATTCATAACTAATTCCACAAAGCCCCCCAAAAAATATGAAATAACTTGGGTTAAATGTCAATTCTACTTGTCTTTCAAGGAAAATTTACTGAAAATTATTTCAAATAGTTTCACATTGCCATAATTAAGCTTCAGCCCTTAGATGGGCGCCTTAGATCATTTTCAATGACAAGACACAAGTCCGAATCTCTAGAATGCAAAACAATCGGCTTTGTTCTAGTGCCATGCTTTTCTCTTTGTGGATTTGTTCTTCTTTTCGTGAAGCTCTCATGTTAATTGTTTCTAAAAAGAGTTGCTCGTATCATGATCACTGCGATCGTGAACTTCACAAGGCTTGAGAATTTGTAGTTCCATTCCCATCTATACACATGTAACTTATACACATGTAACTGTGACCCCTTTCTAAAACTGACCCCTACAAATTCCCTACAAATTCCCTACAAATTCTTGCCTAAATGTACACCCCCTACCCTACTCATGAGAGTGTAGAGTCACATTTGGGTACACCTATTTTTAGCACTTCAAAAATTCATAGTTTATCCATCCAATGTCCAAAAAATGCATAAGAAGAGAATCTAGAATCCTCTGTTCACTCCCAACAACACCCAACCAAAAATTAGGCAGTTTACTAATGAGGACAACGCTCAATTTCACATTTCAAGCACATTCAGATGTCCTTACCTTACAAGAATGAAACATTGAAGCTGTAGTCAACAAATGAAGCTGTAGTAAGCAAAATGCGCTTCCTTTTAATTTTGCTTCAAGAGCTTCTTCTTCTCAGCTCTCTTTAGCAAGTACTGAAGCGATGGAAATCCAAGTGCCAGAGTCTGCCAAAGCCAACCTCTGGCATTCTTCCGGTCCACCTTCCTGGCTACCATCCACGCATAAGCACCCTCCACGAGGTGAGCGAATAAGGCCGAGTAGAGAACGATGCGCATAACCTCACGAGAACGAAAAATCAAGAGTCCAAGCCCGCGCACACACTCGAACGGACCCATGAACGGAGCTGGCACAAACACGCTTGCAAACAAGAGGCCGATGCCGCCCAGTACCAATATCCAAATCAGCAATGGGGGCCCATCCAGCTCCTGAGCATGCCGTTCCTTCCAGTATGTAACAGTCCGGTCCAAGGCTTCCTTGTGGTCCACGATCGCAGTGTAGCCGATTTCCTGCCTGGCTTTCCATGTTGAGCAGTAATGGGTGACACCAACCTGCAATTGCAGGCATTGGCKACGTCAAAACTCTTACCATTCTCTTTTCACTGAAAATCGGAAAATCATTTCCTTAAGAGAAAACCATGTGGCTAGTAGTAATCAGATGATCATAACTGGCAATTCCATGCACTGGCTAAGTCAGTACCATTCTTTCCACTGAAAATCAGAAAGTCATTTCCTTGAGAGGAAATCAGATGGTCATGGCTGAAAGTGGTTCCACTGAACAAACAGCTTATCCTTCACGACTCTCTGGGATACACTAGATCGTGCACTAAGGTATGAACAACACCCATAGTCAACACTGTACAAAATTTGACATCAACAATTGGACCAAAAAGCATCACAAAAAAGCATCACAAAAAACTAGATATAGTTTCCACAAGATGTACAAAATCAAAACTTGAGAGTCTGTGAGAGCTGAGTGTTGGCACATCTACAGACATACTTTGAGAATTCATAACTTATTCATAAAGTTTTTAAATAATGCATGCTCAAGTGCGTTTGGAATACTCTTTCAGTTACCAATAAGATCTAATAAAAATAAAGTATATTCAATCATAGTGAATATACTCGGTTGCAATTAGTGACAATAATAGGTGCGCATACGTTATAACAGGTCATCTTTATTTTCCTAGGAGCAACACTTGGCGAGACATTTCAAGAGGGAGGGCCTCAAAGAAGAAGTGGTTCACGAGACCGCACCTTTAACACTTCTGCAGGCAGAAGAAATGGTTCGGGAATCCAAGATCTTCGAAGCCAGGGGTACAGCAGGCCATAAAATGCATATATACACCACGCCAAAGACATTGCTGACTTCACAGAGATTTCTCGTTCAGGCATTGTGTAGCCAACTCCCTCTACGATTGGYCTTATCAACTCAAAAGAATTGACGGGTGCTCCTATCAAACACGCGAATGAGATTTTGTGTTAGCTCACAGCACCGACAGCAAACGTTAGTGAAGAACCGGCTATGTGAAAATCCACTTGCAAAACTCAGGTTCTCACWTGCGCACTGCCACTGTGGGTGGTTGTAARCCAAACAAGCAGACACTAGGGTTCTATCATTATTGACTTTACGTGTCCTAACCTCACAAATGCATACCTCTATATATGCGGCGCACTTACCCTGGGCAATAATAGCGACTCTTCCAACAGGACATTTGAGACGAAACCTAAGCAGAATTAAGCAATTTAATACAATTCCCTATATTATATATTGACAAAGGTATTGACAAAGGTTTTGTTTAGTCTTATTGGTACTCAAAAGGGGATTCAAAATTCTCTTAGAATGTGCTTTTTTTGGACACGTTACAAATAACCAAAAAAAATTTAGAGGTGCAAAAAATATATGGTGGACGTTTTGTGTCCTTTGGATGACAAAGAATCAAATTGTGTAGGACACAATTGCAACTTTTCATCCTCACTATTAGGAGTGGAGAAGGAAGATCTTTTCGAGTACTTTGACTTCCAATGAGTATATTTGGCTTTTTCAAAGTAGATGATGTCACACGGTATCAAAAATGCATGATTTCCACAACCACCGGTCAGTTCTTCAAGGGTTAAATATTATAGAGTAGTACACTTTAAAATTGGGTTTTTGGCTAAAATGGGATAGAGATTTTTAGAACACAAAAATTTCAAAAAATCACCATGTCAAGAGAACCTCATTTCAAACCCATTCCCACAAATTCAATCTACTCCAAAAATGGTATTACTTTGCTTGTTATCGAATTTTGAAGGAATTTTGAAATTTCCCTTTCAAAATTTATAAAAAAAATTTGGTGATAGTATTGGTGAACCTAACCGTACAGATGGAATCTAAAACCTTTAGTCTACAACTTTTATTAGCTTCTAAATAGCACTTTATAATAAATTTTCTCAAATCGTCAATCCTGGAGATGAATCAAGACGTTTAGAGGTTAAGCAATAACGGATAAGTGCAGATAGGACAATTTCCAGTTTCCAAGTCTGGTTATCTTATTTGTTTTTTTCTTCGCACTTTTGATTTGGTCAGAGATTCTATTTGGTATAGTGAACACACGTGCAGAGTTTCCCATTTTTCCTTTAAAAGAATTAGTGTCACAATAGCCAAGCTAAGCATACAACTCATCCAATTCCCGGAAACACATTTCCAATGTTCTTCATTGGTCCTGAACAGTACACATAAAAAAATTCTTTCTTGTGAAAATCTGAGTTGCAAAGACAGAAATTCATGAGTTTTCTGTATGTAACAGATACGGAATTACGGGTAGAAGGCCCAACGTGACAACTGACAACGTTCCCACTTTCCAGCAAACACCCGGGTCAAGGAGAATCAATACAAGGACAGCAAGTTCTAAGCAGGTAGGCCTGATCTTCAATCAAAGAAGAAGACAAAAATGTGCTTTGAGATTAATCATCCATTGCAAAAGTGCTTTGAGATCAATCATCCATTGCAAAAGTGCTTTGAGGATTTATCATCTATTGTAATTATCGAGAAGGTATTGGTACCTAAACAAACGGAGCACTGCGGTCGTGAGCAGAGATCAACCAGCGACACACACGCTCTTACTGGGTCCCCTTCTGTACACTCATTCAAAACTGAAAGTTACATCAACATAAAGCTAAGGCTAGGATCGCAAAATCTATCAGAAAAGTCAAGATTAGGAATACAAAATCGACCACCGTCAACCCAATGGATTATCAGCCTTACCAATCACGTAGTTAAGACTGTAGAAGGAGTCGATCTGACTGGCCTGTAAAGCTATACTGAATCGACTATTAGGAACACACTTATTCAAACCACCGTTTTAAATCTGCGTCACTTTTTGACTTTGATCCTGTAGGGGTGTTGAAGTACTTCGTGCGGTACTCAGCAACCAGCTTGTCCAGCTTGTCCACAACTTCAGGCTGCTTCTTCCCTCGCCTGGTCTTTTCTGCCGACGGCTTATCTTGTGTTATCCCGGATGAGGGCTTCCTAGATTGCAGCCCCTTTCCACTCTGCAAAATTTGCAAGACAGGTTCATTAGGCACAACTCTCAGGATAGCAACTTGAAATGAGAATCTCCTTATAATGGTGGTGAGTTGACTGCTCACATCGAGCTCTTACTCGTACTCAAAACTTCAACACTTCAAGCTCATACAAGGTAAGTCAGCAGAATTATTGAAGACGGTTATGGAAATACCTTAGGTGTATCTCGAGCTATGTTAACTGCTTGGGCCTTGTCTGGAGTCGTTTTACTGCTCTTAGTTTGACCATTTCTGGCTCTCTCACTCGTGGTTCTGTCAGGCTTCACAAAATTGCCCTCTTGAAGTTTCTGGCGTTTCTTACTGGGTTTCTTCCCTTCTATAGCGAAGCCTTTGGATTCTGTACCTGTTTCCTGTTTGGATATGTCGGCCTCTGTTTTCTGGTCTGCGTTCTTTTTGTTCTTGCCTTTCTTCTCCCATTTTCTTTTTCCCGGTTGATCAACATCATGTGCTTCACTGCTGTCATTAGCAGATYTCCCGGTGTCCTTCACAGAGGATTCCTTACCATTCTTCGATTCCCACTTCTTTGCCTTCTTGTTGGATCCATCCCTTTGCCCCTCGGCACCATCCTTTGCAGTCCTAGCTTGCCTACCCTTAGCTAGTGCTTCCCGCGTGGCTCTCAACTTTAGTTTCTGGGAGTTTTCAATAGCAAATTCAATGATGGGACGGTGCTCTGTTCCAAATGTCTCTGAACAAGCGTTACCAAAATAACAGTTAGAATTTGCCCATACTTGGGAATTCCTAAATTAAGATACAAGAAAATTCATCAATCCACGACAGATTACTTTAGAACCAAAGAGAACAAAGCAAGGTTAACGAGGAATATCTCAATCAGTACATAGTGCTGAAATCCACAATCAGCAAAAAAAATTGCATTTTACAGAGGAAACAAACCTGGATTGTTATTGAGAACCCGCAAACCCACAAGTGCATGCTGGTGTTCAGTAAATTCTACAAAAGCAGACCCTCGAGACTTTCCACCGCTACCTGGCATTCCCTTTACCTCATCCCGCAAGATTTTCACCTAMAAGCCAAGAATCGGGCTTTCTATGTGAGATTCAAAATGTATAGTACAGACCACACCATAAATGAGAGTTACYTAAAGGCACAGATTGCTGCAAAAAAGATACAGTTAACTGGGAGTCTATCACATTCTATAACCCGTATAAGAACACAGCTCAAGAATTAAACTTAATCACCGAGGTAACTTCACAGCAGCGAAAGTGGACGAACCTGCTTCAACACAGGTTGCTGTTTTGATGCTCTAGATTTAACTGCTTCGATGAACAGCCGCTTGAGTTCCTTTTCAGTCATATCTTTAGGAAGATTATGTACAGCAAGTCTAGTTGTAGAAACATGAAAATTTGGACTCCGCAATTTCGTTGCTTTCTCATGCTCAATCCTGACAAAGCACCAACAAGGATCAGAAAACCTCTCTAATTTGTCAAAAGAGAGCAGCACTCCGAACCCCAGACTCTAAAGTAAACTTTCAAGAGCAATTTGGCGCTTCTCCACCACACACTCCAAAAACCATATGTACTGACGTACTGTTTGCGTTTCATAAGGTCCCCCTTGGATAAACCACGAGCAGCAGGCGTCCCTTCCTCTATTAAGCCTTCCTGCAGTAGCAGAAAATTCAAAGTAAGCAGCTGACAATAAGATAAAATTCAACACATTCGACTGTCAACGAGAATTGGAGTGATTGTTCACTCGTTGACATATCAGTCCAGAACGCTTAAACTGTCCAGTTTATCTACCTAAGCGTTCAGCTTCTCCTCAGCTCTTAGACCGACTCTTTCACACCGAGGCAGAAGTTGAAAGAGAAAAAAGGAAACCCACAAGCGATGCAGATAGAAAAATGAATATTATCTTGCAAGTAATTTGGATGGCGGATGAAAAGTAAAATCTGTACCTTTGCAAGTTTCAAATGCCGTCGGTCGTGATCGTCTTGCTCTTTAGACATCTGCCTCGCCACTTGTTTAGCTTGATCACGGTCCAACGCCAAATTCATGGTTATCTTCCGCAAAGAGTTCCAGAGCCCTTAACAATTTCTCAACACTACAAAACACAAGAGACATAGGGTCACGAGGTCCAAATAATAGTCAGGAACTGTAAACAGTCCAGGTTTTCAAGGTCAAAAGCAAGTGCCTGAGAATGGCAATCGCCACTCGCCACTCAGAAACATAAATGATGATTAAAAGCTAAACTGCAACATAATAAACTAGTTGCACAAGTCAGAAATGGGTTTTCTAGGCCCAAAGCATCTCGCTCACAGTCACAAGCTTTGCTCATGCTAATCAGTGCCCAGTGCATTTCATCCTTCTTGAGCTACAGACCATACAGACAGCCGATCGATCTACTTCATGACAACAAGCACGACAAYGACAACAAGACAGAAAGGGTTTTCTAAGCCCGTAGCATGTCTCTCATTAACACAACCTTTGCTTGTGCCACTCGGTGCCCAGTGCATTTCATCCTCCTTGTTCTCCTACTTCGCTCATTCTAAATGAACCTTTACAACCCAGTCAATGTCCTCGACCATCACACGACTGGACTGAAACAAATTCTCATGACCTTGACACCCTAAAGGTAAATCATTTAACAAACCGACTTCCATATACTCTTCCAAGAAAATTACCACATTAAAACACGCTTGGATTCAAAGCACAAATTAAGTCCAGGAATCAACTMGTGAAGAAAGCGCTTGCTATTCGTTTTGCGCTTAGAGACTACCAGAAACCTCAACAGTATTCGTCAAATGAAATTTATCTYACCTTAATCTTTTTGTCAAACAAACGAAAAGATTTCGTCATTATTATTCAAGAGATAGTTACGAATTACTGAGATACATATACGCAAAAAGGCATTACGGCTTGAGGGTTCAAACAGTTATTTGTATTACTGCTAAACAGCAAACCTAGTAAATCAAAATTGTCTGAAAGAATTACCTCTCCACCAAGTTGGCGAGCCCAAATAGCACCTCCTCCTCCTACGTTCTGCCTGTGAAGAGCCGCTACAGCTTGACATGCYGCTTTCACTGAAGAGTAAACAATGTCAACGGCCTCTCCCCTGCACCCATCCTTCGCCAAGCCTGCCAACGGCACGACAGACAACTAAATAAGCTATAGTACATGATGCATCCTGAACCAAATATGACAACCAAGTACTGACAATCTCCATGCAACTACTGATTAAAGTGAAGTTGACAGAGTAAGTTCGGTGGTCAATTTACGAGTAGATTTTCATAGAAACTGGTACCATCGCAGAGTCACACTACCAGTAGCGCAGGTTCAAAATCTTCCTTTGCAATGACATCATGAAATGTAGAACAATACCCCGACTGATGAGTTCAGCCTCCGGAACAGGACGACGCACATCTTCCACTGTGCCTAGTTTCTTGGCCTTCGCAATCGCGGCCTCTACCATTTTGGGATTTTCCAGACAGCCTATAACAACTGTCCGTGCAGGTCTGCATTAGAAAACAGAACACCTCTCAATGAATGCAACGAACAAAGACATTGTGCACTTATGAGCTAGTGCTCATTCTCAGTTCCAAGAGGACAAGTAGGGTGTACATTCAATGCATTCATAACACCTAGCAAGAGGATGCAATGAGAAGTGCATCAATGCAAGAACAAAAAGCAAAAACTTGAAACCTCTGTAACCCAGCTGCGAGTTTCACTCAATATCAACTAAAGGCTGTACGACAACATGCTTACCTCTGTAGATCGGAAGCTCTGCCCTCTTCTCGCGGACGCTTCTTAGTATCTTTTGGCAATCCCTTCACTCCTGGGATTTTAGCTGTCGTCCAACAAACAGAAATCTAGTTACYAACCCAGCACAATTAATTCGTGATGATTTTGCAGTAGAGCCCAATCCTTCAGGATCATCCTCTTCAATCTGGTCACGCAAAAATTCAGAATGCTATTCCACAAATCAAGTGCCCTGGATATACCATCTTTAATTTTCCGATCAACAACTGCTCCCTGAGAAAACTCTGCGTTGGGATGCTTGTTATCACTGTCGTCAGCTTTTCGCTTCTTCGCTTCCTTGTCCTTGGGTTCAGACACAAGAGCTTCATTCGGCTCCACAGCTCCATCTTCCACTCCGGTTTCCTCTAACTCTGTCGAGAAAATGCCAAATTGAGTGTTTCTATTGTTCAGAGATAAATGATGAAAGACAGAAATCCGTTACTCTAAACGGAACTTGAAAAAAAGAATTTCAAGATCAAATAATAAAACTTACCTTTACGCTTGCCTTTAGGATGCCTCGTATCCAGCGGAGCCCGACGCTTTGCAAGCTCGACCTTAATCTTGCGACCTTGCAGAGAGGCACCATTCTTTATTTCCACTGCTCGAATCGCATCCTCCTTGACTGCACTGCACATTCCCAAAGCAAGGTTGACATTGACATTCAAGAAGCAGTGTACATAACGGACATTATCACTGCATCGAACTACACAGACCTCAACAAATGAAAACCCCAGTCGAAGAACTAACACTTAAAAGAAGAAGTTCGTCCACGTTGTACTTCCTCAACTCAAATCGAAAGGAAAAAAAGGCAAAGGCACTAATAGAAATATCATGTAAGTACTTGAAGTTGGAAAAACTTACAAATGCACAAATCCGAATCCTCGATGTTGCTCAACACCTACATTATCAAAAAAAAGATACACGTCCAAAGTACCACACAATAAATCGCAAGTCCGGAAATGAAAATTCATCATCAAGATTCAATCCGCAACAGGTCGAACCACGTTCTGACAATGCTTGTGTAGGCTTGTAAAAGACAAAATAATCTCAACAACAAACGCAATGCCAAAACCTGTAGCAAAACCGAACGTAAACGCACCTTTCTGTTTCACCGTGAAGCAATTCCGAACGGGACCAACTTCACTGAAGTAGTCCTCCAGCTGCCGAACAATAAAAACTATCAGCGAACCGAGAACCACACCAACAGTGCAGAATAAGCCAGTCGGAGAATACAAGCGAAAACCTGGAAGGCTGAAAGCCAAGCAAGAAACTGACCTGCGCGTCGCCAACGGTGTAAGGCAAACTGCGAACAAAGATAGTGCGCTCRTCAACATCGTCGCTAACAGGGCCTGAAGTAGGAGTCGCAGCACTGCCGACCTTAATGCCTCCCTCCATTGTACCAGTACAACAATCCTAAGGCTCCTCCGAGGCTTGGAATTCTAACGGTTTCCCTAGAGTCTAAGATTCAAGGGATGAAGACGGTCACCAAAAGCACGTTCGCTGATCAAGCATTCTCTAGGGTTTAAAGCTCAAGGACGGAAGCCGCATTCGCAGCCCACTACATGAGGGTTTTGCTAGGGTTTTAGGCTTACGCACCAAAATCAAATTCACCGCTCACTTGTAGTCGATAAAATGAGGACCTGCACTCTACCATTACTCATCGAGACCTATGTCGGCCCACTGAGGAACAGGGTAAGGAGATACAGTCTCAATCCTACAGCAATGTCCCCCATCTACAAGCACTTGCCTCGCTTGAAACATGAAACTACACCTGCAGGTACCAACCATTCCAATTCAATGCGCCATCCTCAAACTGCTTCATTAAATCATACACAGGAGCATCAATATCGAACTTCACCTCTCACTACACCAAAATTTAGCCAACGCTACACAGAAACCACAGATACTCACGCCATAGTGAGTCCGACGGATTCGAAAGACAGAGCCGCACCGTGACCGGACCAACACACTCTCCATTTCGAGCTTTAAACCCTAATTGCGTGAATAGATGAATGAAACTCGTTAGTACATCCGTCCATTTGATCGTATGTCCTTTTATTCATTTTTCCCCTATCCCACGTGTGCTCCCCATGTCCACCGTCGATCAGATCCAACGGCTGTCACCTTGCTTATAGGGTCACTCCCAGGCCTTTTTGAATACAAGCTGACCCAAACCTGATTTTATAATATACACTCCTATTATATAGGTGTGTAGTCTTCTAGGCTCATTGTTACAAACCTAAAATGGTCCGCTCTGCCCGAACATCCAAGGTTGTTGGTGCCTCACGTTGTAAATACACGTAATCTCCAACCTTGAACCGTCGAAGTTGAAGCCTATAAGCCCCACTTCTAATGCGTGCATACCTCAAAGTATCTCTGTGTTGCGCTATCGCCAAGTTCTCCATAGCCATTGGCATTGCCCTCTGGAAATACTCAGCTTGATCTTGTAGCACCTCTACCCAAACTCTTGGGTCATCTAAGTCTCCTACTGGATCCAATTTCTCCCTTACCGCCGATGGTAACATTGGCTCTCTGCCATACAATAGCTGATAAGGGTTATAAGATGCAAGAGATGCCTGTCAACTGAAACGATAACCCATTGCTATCCATGGCAACTTCAAATTCCAATCTCGATGATTGCCTGCCAACAACCCGTACTTGCGCAAACCGCGCTTGACTGTTTGAACCACCTCCTCTGCCAATCCATCAGCCTCTGGGTGGTTCCTTGATGTTGTGCGGTGATCAATTAGAGCTTTAGTGCAAAGCTCTTCAAACCCCCCAAGGAACTCCCTTCCCTGGTCTGTCAACACCTCAGCTGGAGCTCCAAATCTAGCTAACACACGGTTAAGGAATGCCGCTGCTACTAACTCCGAGGAATTTTGTGGTAGTGCCACCAACTCAATCCATTTGCTGAAATGTTCTACCATCACAAGTACATATTTGGTACCTCATGATGTGGTCATCAATGGTCCAGCAAAGTCAAGGCTCCACCTATAGCCCAAACCCATGACTGGTAAAGGCCGTAATTGAGGAGTTAGAGTATTGAAGCTTGATTTTACCTGATCACAGACTTCACCCCTCCCCACATAGGTTGCTGCCTCCTGTCGCATGCCCATCCACCAATATAAGCCACGTAACATAGAGTATGTACGAAGCACGCCAAAATAGTCCAACTCTTCATGAATTTGACGTATGAATTAAAGACGTTGGTCAGGCCGAGGAACAACCCTCCGTGTTCCATCCGTCCATCTACGAAACATAAGACCACCCTCTCAATAAAACCTAGCCAAGCGATGGGCTATCCGGTCTCTCTCTTGAGGTGTGGCATCAGGCAAAAACTCCCCATGCTGAAGACAATGTAGAACCCCTTGGTCTTTCCACACATCAGTGGTAACTTGAGGTCCCCCTTGATCCAAGTCTTCATCAACAACATCCAATCGAGTTTCCCCTAAATCTTGGCTGGATCTTCCCTCTATCCATGCCAAATAAGATGAAGCATGCCACCCTGRCACTGCCTCTTGATCACACGTGCCATGCCATCGAGCACCAGTCAGATCCTCCTTCAAGGGGCTTGGATTGCGGCTCAAGCTATTAGCATCCAAGTTTTGTAGCCCTGCTTTGTGGACTAGTTCAAAATCGTACTCTTGTAGCAGTAGAGCCCACCTAGCAAGCTTCCCTGTGAGTTTATCAGACTCCATCAACCATTTTAAAGGTTGATGATCTGTCACAAGTGTAAAGCTCTGGCCATAAAGGTATGGACGGAAATGTRCAACCGCCCACACTACTGCTAAGCACTCCCCCTCATAAGATGAATATTTGGCCTCTGCATCATTATTGCTACGTGAAGCATATGCAATGACATACTCTTTCCCATCATCATCTTTCTGAATCAACACGGCTCCAATTCCCAACATACTCCAATCTGTATGGAGTTGGAAAGGCCATTGAGCATCAGGCCTCCTCAACACTTCAACACTGGTGCTGAACCAAGTGCTCCTTTCAAAGCCTCAAATGCCTTCTCTTGATCAGGACCCTACATCCATTCTTGATCAATTCGAGTCAATCGAGTCAATGGTTTGGCCAAGAGACTAAACCCACGAACAAACTGTCGATAATAGTTTGTTAGTCCCATAAAGGCTCTCAACCTTGACACATCTCTAGGAATTGGAATCCTCTTCAAAGCTTCCACCTTTGCCCCTTGTACTCCCAAGCCTCCTGGTGTAATCATATGTCCTAAGTAAGGCAACTGATCATGGAAGAATTTACACTTTCCATGATGTAGGCGAAGACCCCAAGCTTGCAACCTCTCAAATACTTGTTGCAAGTGTT